>LKNJ01001613.1:168939-242461 GCA_002120245.1 Maccullochella peelii
CCCCCCCCCCCAGCAGCAGTATGGAAGGGGCTGAGGTTTGAGCTGAGCCACAAAGAGGAGTGGAACTACGTAGAAAAAGAAGAAGGGGGCAGGAGGGTAGCAGAGGAAAAGGGGAAACACAGTGTTAATACAAGACAACTTTTTTTACTCAGCGTACACCTGACCTCAGCTGAAATGTTTTGGGTTGTTCTTTCAATTTAGGCATCTACTCAATGAAGCATTATTTAGGTAATTTGTGGTATTTTTGTTATAGATAAACTCCTGACACTCGATTGTGGTGTTGTGCGTCTCTAACACACATCCGTCTGCAGGAGGGTTGATTTGTTTTTGCTGCAAGTCCCCCTTGGCTTGCTGTTCTCACTCTGGTACGAGGCAGAAATGTGTGGGATTAAACACAATGTTATTACTCTCACTAACCCTCTTTGTTATTCCTCAGAAATGTCTGCTGCTTTTTCCAGGAAGTTTGGAAGTGAACTTTTGAGAACGGGGTGAAGTGATTAAGTGAATATCCCAGGGGTGGCCTGCAGAATTTAGAGTAGTTTTTGGCTCTTGAGTGTTATGACACTGACACACTCACATGCACAGGCATTGTAGCATGCATGTTCTGTAGGTACATGAGCACCATAAAATCACTGCCCTTTGTTTAGTCAAAAAAGTGGGTTAAAACATGTAACTAGTGAGGGTGTGTTTGCGGTGTTTGCAATACTGTGCTTCGTTCAAACTGACAGCCGTTCTGAAGTTGAGAAAACGTTTTTTTTTTGTGTGTATTTGAACCAACCAATCACAACAAAGAAAAGTCAGGCATTCTCTATATGTAGGAAGCTGTCATTTTACTACAACAACCAGACTAAAACTGTGGAAAATAGCAGAGGAGAAGTTGAGGGGGGAGCTTTTTGTCTGATCTTTTAGTCTGTAAGCAGTGCAGTGTCTTGTTTGAGTCCCTGTTCAATATCAGGGACTTGGACAAAGGTAAAGTTCATGGCAGCCGGTCTTTAGGAAAACTGGTGGCGATACAGTAGGTGCTTAATGCACCTCACAAAAGCAAGAGTAGCACTTCCCATTTTCCTATTATCACTGAGGACTGAATTCAATAGCATTGGGGAAAGGTTTGACTCAGATGCTTTGATACTTGAAGCCTAAATATGTATACCCTTTTACCAGTTCTGATACCCATAACTTGTGGCCTACCAGGGCAGTGCCAAGCTAAATTAAGACATTAGTATTAAATAATTCAACCATTACTAGGAGCCACATGTAGCTCAAAGAGTTGAGAAAAGCAATCAATCATTAGAAAAGCGACCAATAATCAAACTAGAAAAGGCGCTATAAGGATGTACCAACAAGTCTTGGTGCGTCTTTAATTATAATCTCCAGATCACTATGTGGCCTCATGAATATCTCTGGTTTTGTAATTACTTAGTGTTGAGCGACCCCACAATTGCTATGGCGACTGTCTGTTGTATATGTATGTACAAGCAGCTTGTGATTGAGAGTGATGGAGACAGCTTTGTGGAAAGGGAAAGAAGAAGGGGACTAGAGTGGGGAGAATATGAAGCCCCGCCAAATTCCCCAAAGAACAATTTACAGTTATGGATGAATACACTGTCACAGTCAAATTTGAACTCTGTGAATATGTGTGTGTGTGTGTGTGTGTGTGTGTTGAAGACAGTGGAATGCTGAGTGATTCCAGAGAGCACTTAAGCTGCCTTGAATTCAGTTTTCTGTTCCCACCCGCGTTATAACAGGAGAGGGGCTTTTCTTTTGGAGTTTGCAAGGGTAAACACTGGGTATCTGCTTTCGGAGTCATTTAGCATCGTCCTCTGTCACCTTCCTCATATATTCTAAACAATGTTTTCAGGTTTGTCGGGCCAGCCTGAACGAGACTAACCCCCCAATTTATTTGATTTTGTTCCTCTTGGCAGTTCCACTGAAGACCTATCTGAACTTTTCTTGGATTTGTTTGGCTCTGGTTTTGATGTGCGTGTTGTTATTTTTTTTCTTCTCCGTCTTCCAAGTCTGTGTAGTCGACGGTGCCTGAGTGCCAGGCCCTGCTTTTGTCTCGGCCCAGGGAAGGAATTTGATGTGAGACTTACTTTCCTACCCAGTCAGTTTCTTTGAGCATTTTTCCCCCGCTCCTGTGTTTTTTTTGTTGATTTGTTTTTGTTTTGTTTTTTCTAATAGTCCTGGAAGTTTGGGACACTTCTTTGAGGCAGGTGACGCTGCGATTTGACTGCTCTCGCATACCTGTGCAGGTGTGCACATGCTTTCGTATTTATCTATCCAGCCTTTTGAAAGAATGTACCCTAATTGAATGGCCTGTTAAAACGTCACTGAAATCAGTCATTTAATAGCAGGAGGGAAGTGTGACGGGGTGAAAAGGAGATCTGGATTCTATGAGATTAAGGAGAATCATCATACTAGAGGTTCTGGATGAAGGGAGAGATGGCTCAATCCTGACGGTATATGAGCTGTTTTTCATGGGAGATAAGTCTAAACTAATGTGTCAGACGACTTTTTCTCATCAGCGAGATGTGCTATAGATGCCCAGCATTGGCCAGACATCGCCTGCGAAAGATGCAGAGAATTGCATGATGGGAAAAGAATAAACAAGCCTGTCACCAAAGTTGGGAAGAATCCTTAGTGCAGCGCTACTGTCAAAAAGCAGCTTCCATTTCATACATTATTAACATTACCTAAACGCATTATTTGTGTATTTATTCATTCATTTGTCTTGTTAACATCCTCCTGGAGTAAGATAAACAGCGCGGCCAGACTGGCTGTGTGACAGTTGTGTGTGAGATTTGAATAAAAAGCCCAGCAGTGTGATTGGAGCGAGACAGGAGCGGATTCTGTGGACACCAGACTTCCTCTCCAGGCTCATTAAGGGACAGTAAGGCGATGATGTCGAATCGGCGCGCACTTTACCGGCCTGCCTTTTTCTTTGAACAGCGTCGCCCTCTTATCTGCAACATGCTCTGTTCCTCCATAACAAGACGCTCCCACTCCCATGCAGACACACGCTCTGTCTGTCTCTCTTTCTCGCGCACACACATTCTGCCTACATACACACTCTTCATACTTATTTAGTTTGTGTAGACAGAAAACTCTTAAGTATGTGGCTTGTCCACAGAATTTTGGCAGCTTTTGTTGTATTTTCTCCTACGCTATCGAAAAAGCCTGGTACTTGTTTTTATTTTATATTTTTGTTCTTTTTTTCTGCACAGACATCACAAATGGATATTTTAATTGGAACTTTTGGCACTGTCTCCATCTTGTGTTGGAATGGCAGACAAGTGAGTGGCTGGTGAGGCCGGGGCCGGGCTGATTGGTGTGTAGCGAGGCGTGCCTAAATCAACTGGCAGCATGAATAGCTCGCTTGATTCTCACTGACATTCACTGGAATCCATGGCATTTTTTTTCAAACAAGATTCTTTCTTTGGAAAAAAAAGTCTGGAATAACCAACAAGGGACAGAGACTACCTCCTGCTTTCTTGAAGCATGACTTCCCTTTTGTTTTGTTGGTGCAATTTACTTGCCTTTGTGCCAACTCACTTTTGGTGCTTTTGTAATGTCAGAATAAAAAGGCTAACCTATGTTGTAGCTGTATCCCAGCCATAGATTCATTCACTCTACAACTTCATTTGCAGGTTTTGAAATGTTAATGATAATGGAAATAATCACATTACCATAATGAATTATCATTGCACTCTTGATGTTTTTATTTTACAGTCCACTAACTCAATGCAAGTGTTAGGCCTGTTGGGACAGAAACTGATGGAATCAGCCCTGAAGATAATTTAAAATATCTGCTGTTTGAAGTGACATTCTGTCTTCGGACTATGTGGTCTATGTGTCTTAAGCTGTTGCAGGGGCTTTAAGAAATAGTGATGTCATACTAGGATCTTTGTGCACCCTCAAGTTCAAGCATGAGGACTAAAGCAAATGAATTAAACAGAGCTGGAAAAACATGTTTAAATGTGATGTGACAGAGGCAGAAACCTGGGTAAATGCTCAACATGGTATTTTTATTTATTGGTTTATTTAATGGGGACAGTGTGCATTAATAAACACTGCTGTAAGTGCGCCAAGAGGCTATATTTCTGTTACAAAGTCACAAAAGGTACATTTTATTATTTTTTCTTTGGTTGATGAGCAATACTCTACGATAATTCAGTAATGCTCACAATTCCAAATGTTGTTAGAGGTTAAATCTGCATACGGCACCACTGAGCAGTTTATTCATTCATGTACCTTTTTGAGATTTTAGGAAATATCCACTTCCTGAATTCAGGGAACTGAAAGTGAATAGATCACCAACCCCAAAAAACATGTTGGGCTTGACTCCTGCTCCAGCAAAAGCTCACTCTGGCTCCACTGCAGCAACTAATGCAAACCACATGCTTGAGCTGCGCATCTGCATAAATACACACCTGTTTAAACTGTGGACAGTCTATTACCTCAAACTGTAAATTCAGGCACACTCACGCCAGAGGCAAAGCAGCTGCGGAGCCGGGTCAGGTTGGAGTCATTGTAATCCTCCTCGACATAATGTAGTCCTTGTGTTTGGCTGGGCCTGTGTGTTGTTTGTGTGTGTGTGTGTGAGGAGGAGAGGGAATGGGAGAAATGTATGATGTGTGTACAGGTGGGGTTGTATGATCTGTATACTCTGTGCTTGCAAATAAGTGTTTTTGTGTATGTGTGTGTGGTAGTGGGCCTTTCTCTCCTGGCTGGTAGTCAGTGCTGTGTAATTACCTGGCTGTCTGCCACCGAGCCCCACTGGAGCAGAGACAGAAGTGGAGCTGTGTCTTACACAACGTAACACAGCAGCCCATCTGAACCGCTGGCCCAGAGTTTGTTCAGCTTGGGGTCTGGACACAACATGGAATCTCTTGAGACGCAGGCGAGGTCAGGGGAGATTTCTAAACTCGGATGAATCAAAATGTATATAATTAGACATAGTGACGTAAGTGTATCCTCACTTCTGTATAATACATTTAAAAAATTTTAAAACCCCCCGAAATATACCACACTTAAATTCACAGCTTAACAACGCTCTAATTCCTGGGGTCCTGATATATTTATATATTTTTAATAATTAGAACTGCAAATAATAATTATGTTCATGCCAGAAAATTAGAAAAAATGCTCATCACAAGTTACCATGGCTCAAGGTGGCGTCTTCAAATTGCCTGGTTTGTGCAGCTAAGAGTCCAAAACCCAAAAACATATAATTTGAAAAAATATAAAACAGAAAGCAGCAAATTCTTACATTGGAGATGCAAGAAACAAAACAAAGAAATATTTGGCATTTTTGGCAGAAATGAATGATTGCTGATTAGTTTTATGTTGACTAATTGATTTATTGAAGAAACATTTTAACAGTAAGGTAAATACAGGACCAGAAGCCGGAAAATGTTGTGAAATGCAGCACTGCTGCTACAGGGTAGAAAGCTCTTAACAGACAGACACAGACAAAACAGCCAATCAGAAGCCAGGAGAAGCCACAAGACAGATTTATAGCGTTGGCTATAAAGAACATCTATCAACCGGTATGTTACTTCTCATTGCTTCACCAGTCTACCACTCTAATACTGAGGTGCCCAACCCCACACCTGTAAGGGCCAGGTCCTAGGAGCACATGCGAGCACATGGCACACAAGCTGCACGAGTGCATACTGCGGTGTCAGCCTGCCTCTCCCGCCATTTTAATTGTTATATCTCTTCAGCCTTGATATGAGCAAAAAGGGAGGCCTCGGCAGAACCTGGCACATCAAAGGCTACCTCCCCTAGTCTTACAAGTTGCCTGTCTCTTTGGAGGAGCCCAGGCTTCGGAGAGCCAGAAAAGGGGATTGGAGAGACGGTGTGGATTCCCGGCTGGAATGAGTTTGATGGGCTAATTGTAGCCCCCAGTGGACACAGGCACTCATCACAGAGGGCCGACAGAGCGGGGAGCTCTGGGTGAGAAGCTGCCGTGGCTGGAAATATTCCCGACATATATCACTCTTTTTCTCAGCAGTTCCCTCAATAGTTGCTGCACATTTCAGTTTTCTTCTCCTTCCCATGACATTCTCCATCGGAATTGACACTTTCTCCAGGCGATTGTGCACATTAATGATGGAAGCACATAGGCAACCCTTGACGAGAGTGCATGTTGGTCACTACATTTAATAAACATAACACAATGCATAACAAAGCAATGTAATGCACAGACAACATTACCAACTGGCTTGAATGTAGTGGTGATCAAAAAGGCTTTCCGCAGCTTTGAACAGTTCTTTTCCCCCCATCTGCATCAAAAAGAAATCAATAGCCAAAACTTTTGAGTGCATGTATCAGTTTTTTCCCCCATTACACCCCCACCATCAGTTTGGCAGTTGTATATTATGCCACAAGAGTAAAACACAGTTGAAAGGAGAAAGGCACAAGGAGAGATGACACCAGCAAGGAAGCTGCTTGTGTTGGGTAGGGGCCTGGCTGGGAGAAAATCAATGGGAGGGAACACTTCCATACACGGAAATGGCACAATGGGAGGGAGAGGAGGGAGTAAAGATTTTTTTTTTTTCACTGAAAAATGATGCATTTGTTTTACCCAGGGAGAGAAAAAGCAAAGATGAGGAGGGAGGGAAAAAAACACTCTTCTGAACATCTTTTGAAAAAAGCAAGTTCTTTGGTGAGGTTGAGTTGTGTGGTTAAGGTTTGTTTTATCCAACTGTGCAGAAGCGTGTGTAGCTGTCTTTCAGGTCTCTTTTTAGTTGAGGCGCAGAAAGACTACTCATGGCATGTTCAAGGGCATTCAGTGGACACGGATGCCCTGCAGGAGGCGGAATTATGAATACAACATGAGTAAACAGACACCTACATATACTATTAAAATAGTAAGCCTAGTACTTGGCAAGACACCATCCTAAGTAGTAATTTGAGCTGGTCCGTAGCAGTTCAACCTTACTCTTCTGAGGGTCATTGATAAAGACTTGTGAAAAATCAGCTCTAATTTGCCTGATAGTGGAATGATTTGCACATTGGCAGTAATGTATTCCTGTGTGCATTCCTCCAATACAACCCTTTTAGTATTCAGTTTAGTGATAAAGGATTTTTTTACACAGCAGCTGTGAACAAAGAATACAATAGCACACAAACTCGAAACACAATTCCAAGCCTGAGCCTTGAATGGCATTCAGACTTCACTGTGACTGAGCGAACCCATTCAGTGGGAGTACGCGGCGGTTGGAGAGATGGTATCAAGTTGCCTGCAGATGGAGGTCAGTGCGACTGGCACAGTTGGCACCTTGGCACAGCAGCAGTGTGCTACAGCACTCAGCTTTGCAAAGGATGCGTCGACTGAAGGGGGGACTGGGGAGCGAAGCGTTTTTCTCACTTCTCCTTTTTTTTATTGTCTGTGCTTCCTGTTTTGAAAGCCATTAAGGAGCAAATTTCCTCACAGCGAGAGGGGAGATGAAAAGGCCCGGTCTTTTGAAACATGTCCAAGCGCAAATGTGAAAAAGAGGGGGAATGATAGCTATCTGTAAACATCTCGGTTGAGGGGTCGACGGAAAAGGAATTGTGAGGGAATGATACATTCATTTGCGTTCTTTTTTTGTTTTTTTTTGATTTGCTGATGAAAGGGATGCTGCAGTTTTTGTTCCAAGCCAGCTGTATTGCTCTATTCACAACCACATTAATATATCAGGGCAGGCTCACATAACTACACAGCCACCACCCCCTATCCCCTTTCCGAAAATGCTTTGTGACATCTGCATCCACACATGTCTGCATTCACTGTAGCCAGTGAGTATTTATAGACGAGTTGATTTTGTCATCACTGGTCCTTTCAGGTTCTCTGATCACAAAACTGTACTTTCAAGTAGCTTTTATGTGGCATCATAAAGGTAATCTTTATGTATTTGAACTAAGAGTGCCTGAGGTTAACTGCAGAACCTGACCTGGTTAGGAAGACTTGATCAGGTCCTTGGCAAATCTTTGTTTCTAAGTCCATCACTGGTAACACCAGTAACTAATTTTGTCTGTCACAGCTGTCATTTCTTTTTAGTATCTGTTTAGTTGGCATACAGTATATTTACACTAGTTTCCTCTCTGTGGTGCTTGTCTAGATTCTCAAGAGTAGCAGTAGCTTGGTGCAGACTCTCCACCTCCCTCTCCTCTTCCTCCTCCCTCCTCTACCCCTCACTGCCCCCGAGCCTGGCCAGTCTGTGCCTCTTAATAAAACTGACAGGCTCTAATTGGGCTTAATTGCACCCTTCGGGCGTCGTCAAAAGGAGTGTTGCTAAACAAACTGCAGGGTCTGCGAGCAGGCCAGCCAGTCTACGGCAGCACGTTGGCCGCTGAGCTCATGCCTGCATGTATGTGTACAAATCGCCAAAGCTGTTGTGTAAATGTACACTATATGTGAGTGTATAATAGCACAGTAGGAATGTGCATGAGTAAGCATCAAATTTAATTGTGTGGGTGTATGTGCAAGAAGATTGGAGGGATGTAGCAAACCATTCATTCCTCACAGTGAGCCAACTGAACAAGAGCTCACAAGTCTGAGAATCTTATGCATTCAAGCAGACGGCATCACTCTCAGCGCTCTCTGCCGCTAAATCGACGCCAACAGTTAAACAGCACATGTGTGTCATTGAGGAAGTGTCTACTCCAGGTGTCAGAAAAGCCTTTCAAATACCCACTATTATGAAAAACCCCTACCAAACATATCCCTGCCTGCTTTTCGGTGGCATAAGCAAAAAGATGAAATAGTGCTCTACATCCCAGTAGCACCACCTCCTGGCTAACGGACAGGGGCGACCATCATACTGGCTCCCATTCGAACGTGGTCTAATTCAGAGAGGTGGGGCAGGCACTCACCACATGGGCCTTTGCTGGGTCACTGAGCACAATCGATGGAGAGCTCCAGATGCGATTGAGTCATTGAAATGGCAAAGCCTAGCGCACGCACGCGCGTGTGTGAGTGAGACGGGGAGTATGAGACTAGAGAGGTAAAGCTGCGACCCGCAAGGAAAAAGGAGAGATAATCACATTGAGCACAGCACTGTGCTAAAATTCTTCTGGCCATTTGTTCCCCCTTCTACCCTTTGAGCTATTTACTCATTACAGCCTTTCACAGCCTGTTAGTGTTCGGGAAAAGTTTTAGAGTTCCAGTTTGTGTTGAAAACATACAGCTTGATAAAAAATGTTTTAAAAAACACCACAAAGAGGATGATTTGTATTGTGTGCAGCGTGCAAGCGTGTTATGCCAGGAAAGACGCAGGGAACGAGGCATCCATAGTGTTTTTGTCCAGAGCTTAAAAATCATGTAATGATGCAGTGGCTGAGCTGGAGGCCCCATAAAGACTAGAAGAGCCTCATTTCAGTGGCCTACTGCTGCTCCAGTGCCTGACTAGCAGACTCCGTCACCCCTCCTTTTAGGAAAAGAGGCAGAGCACATAATTAAGATATACAGCCCAGGGTGGACTGAATATATAGACTGAAAATAGAGAGGAGCAGACCAGTCGGCCTCAATCACAGCCTGTGGTTTAGTGTTTGGCTGCAGACGGTGCCCAGATCTGTACGAGTGTGTGTGTATCAGTGTGTGTCTGTCTGTGTGTACCTGTACAAGTGTGTATCAGTGTGTGTCTGTCTGTGTGTGTGAGTCAGCAGTCTGAGCAGCATGCTATAAAAGGCCGGTGAGTCGAGCCATAGCCTCTCTGTGTGTCGGGGTCACAGTGAGCCAAACTGTTTGTACGTGTATGTGAACACGTACACACACTCTATGTGGGCATTCTATGTATTTATTTATGTGTGTGTGTGTGTGTGTGTGTGTGTGAGTGTGAAGCTGCCTCCGCTCCCTGACCCAGAGTTCCTTCCCCATTCCGTCTCTCCATATTCATCCCCGTTGTAATATATAATCCTGCCGTCTTGGGCAATAGTGTGTATCTGAGGGGACACATCCTCCTGCTCCTTGACTTTACGCCCAGTGTTCACACACACGCACACACACACACACACACTTTGCCGCTCACGCCTCAGTTGTTTCAGTGCTTTGTCGCTCTCTAATGATAACTATCCATCAATGGTAGGGGCGTTGCTCTTGGAAATGAAGATGGATTGAATTAGTGTTGAGTGCTCTGGCCGCAGCATTGCGGTGGCAACCCGTAATTACACTGTCAGGACCATTGAACCCCCCTCAGCTAGACGTTGAACTTAACACATTTGCACCAGTGGTGATTACAAGGTCTTTTAGTCTGGGCAGATTCACATCATGTAGTTCCTAATAGCAAGTGAAAGGCCCAGTCATTTGCGGAGGATTAGTGTATCGTGGGGTGTTTGCAGCGGTTCCCGTGCATTGAGTCAACAGCAGTGATCGACCGACTGCCGCAAATATATCCTTATTGTTAGAAAAATGAAAACAATAGCAAAAGCTTCATGCAGTCTCATTGTCCCACTATGAACAAATGCGCATTTGGCTGGTAATTAGCTTTCAGGTATCTGTGGAAAACACTGCTGTATTTGCAGTTACAAGCAACAGGACATTCATGAGAATTCTGAATGGGAGCTGACATTACACCATTGGTCTTTGAAGAAACACAAACACAGATAGCGTTTACAGTGTGGGGCAGTGAAGGCAAGTAGAACAAGCATAAACAACCAAACTCTCCGCCACCCATTTCCCCATGTCTCCCCCTTGCTGTGGGAAATGAAAATTGGGCTGAAGTGTTTGTTATTAAACACGTCCGGGGGAAACTCCTGGAAATGGACTTAATTTCATATAGAGGCACATGACTCTGAGGATCTTAGCGAACCAATTAACCTCACCTCAGCTCATTAAAAACTCTCCTTTCATGGCCAGAAGCAGCGACTCATCTGCTAACACGGGACATGAAAGCGCAAATTTGTCCATCCAAAACTCTTAAAAGTAATTGGAAAGGTAGATACGAAGGGCCAGTAATCTAGTGACACAGCCTAACTCGAGTGAAGTGAAAATAGACGTGATTATTGGGGGGGATGAGCAGAGAGGAAGGATCCATCACATAGATTATCTCATATAACTCTGAATATACTATCAGCTCTGGAAGAGCAACAGTATGCTGTAGTTCTTAAAGTTACCCCTCAGGATTAAGAAAGTTTCACTCAAGGTCACCACATGGTTGAGGGGCATCCTGAGTGCAACAGCAGCTGGAAAAACAGAAACATCTCCTTCACACAATAGAGGTCAGTTCACTTAGTGGCTTAATGAATGCCAAGTGAGTTGTTCTGCAAATTATTTCTGGTAGCACATTCACTAGCACTACAATATACCGGACATTTTCCAATTTTGTTGTTGTCGAATCGAATGGTTTTCTTCTCAAATGGCCCATTGCCATGTCAGATAACTATAAAGAATGTAAATAGATGTTTTTCTGTAAGAGAAATTTCTTTGTAAGCACATAGCCCTGGAATTTGTCACAGATTTTTATCAATAGAAGGAGATCTAAATATTTTTATTTTTACCACCAAAGTACTAGAGGATAAGATGTGTGTAGTGGTGTTTTCCTGCTTTGGTTGCATGTGTAAGCTTAGCTCAACACGTTCCATTGTTGCCTGGGGTTTTCTCTTTCAATCTCATTGAAAGTCCATTTGTGTCACCCAACAAGAACATTAATATTAGTCGTAACGTAAGGATTACAGCTCGGTAATTGCATGTGCACGGCGCTCTGACTATTTTTCTGCACATAAAACGTTATTTTCAGGCCTTTGTTGAAACTATCTAATGGGTTAATGGCGTTGAGAGGAACCATTCATCTCTTTCAGCGCCAGCATGCGTGCCCGCGAGTGCATGCATTGTGTGTGCATGTCTTGGCCCACACTGTGCACACTCATCAAGCCACATGCAAACAACCAATCTCTGTCATCTGCATCAAAATAATTACAGAGAGATAAACACACCATTTGACCATTTTCACAGTGATCTAATCTGAAGCCGGGCTGTGAAAGTGCACGGGGGAGATGATCAAATCCCTGCTTAATGGAACTGATCACTACTGTGTGTTCAACATTCAGCCGGCAGCCGTATTACAGATGCTTCTCCTCGTCTTTCTCTGCATTCAGCCATGTCTGTTTAGAATAGAAATTAGGGTAAAAATTATGTTTAGTATAAATTCAGATTTTGACTGTGTGACCCATTTTTCTTGGCTGTATATACCATGTAGATCAAACGTGAGAAAAAATTGCAGGCCTTTTGTCTTGAGGTCAGGATGGCGACAAACTAGGAGTGTATTGGTTACAGCTCTGTTGCTCCACGCGCTTCCATCTCCCTTTAGCTAGAAGGCAAACGGCATCCGAAATCTGATTAGCCTCCATTATAAAGAGTGATATTTTCATCCCGCCGGTTCTCGGCACTGCGTCAGAGCATTTGGTCGCTTTAATGCCGGGAAAAGCCTGCTCTTTTGACAGATAGTAGATATTCCCAACATCACTTGTTTGGACATTTCTGTCTTTTGTGACATGGAATAAAAGACGGGCAAGAAAATAAAAAGCAACTAAATAATGTCAAAAGATCAGAAATCAATGGGCCGGAGGAACGTGATCCGCACGGCTCCGTATGCGACCAACTCCCCCCTCCCCCCCTCGCATTACGAGTGTCTTTCCACAGCAACTAAAGTTGCTTTTTTTCACCCCCTCGGAGATGTAACTCAAGCATGAGGAAGCCGTCCGACAATGTTTGGATATTGGCAAAAAATAGCCTTTTACTTAAAGGTTACTTGCCAAGGTTTATTGAGTTACATGTTCATCAGTGATGGGAGGCAGAAGAGTTGAGCCATGAGAGAGCTTCATTAATGTGTAGGTTTGTATTTCACATTTTGATGTATTCGTGATGTGGAGTAGCAGGAAATGATCAATGAGGCTGTGGATAAAATGGAAGTTGGGTTTTGGACAGATGTGTTTTGTTTTTTTTTGTTTTTTTTTATCTAACAGAGCAAAATACAGATAAAGTATTTAAATATCGGGTGGAAAAAAATTACAGGAGATTACAGGATTATACATTGCACTATAGTAGAAATAGAAGAGTATTTTGCTTATTTTATGTTTATTTCTTTAGAGGATGCAGTCTTAAATTTGTTGATATAAAGAGAATACAGGATTTGTTAGTAATAACCAGTATATACAGAAAAACATTTTTTTTAGTTTGTCTTTAAATTGTTTAAAGTCCTGAATATATATGATATATATTTTACCAAAAAAAAAGGTGAATATAATAAGCACAAGGATCTTCTGACAATATCGCTGTAATAATAATTTAGACTGTTCAATGCGTCTGTAAATTAAATGATAAATGCTTATGTGAAGATTGATTTTGAAGATTGATAAATACCAAAAAAAAAGGCCGAACATTTTCCCTTTAAAGCGTTTATTCTTTAATCTGATAATAGCTCCCCTTGTTGGGTGAAAATACATACTGCATTCATCACTGTCACTGGCGGTCACTTTATCGCCTCCTTTAAAAGAAATTTTGGGCTCCTTTTTAAAATGATTTTTACGGGTTACGCCAGAGTTTACAGTATAGGGTTTCAACTTCTGTGGGAGTTGTGATCTGTTCTAATGAGAAAAAGAAAATGCAGCACCACAATGCTTTGTGTCACCCACTGAGGCTGAGAGATAGACACAGGATTAAAAAAAAGAAAGGGGGGAAAAAAACAATTTCTGGACATTTCTAGGAGATAAATTTAATTTCTTTGCTATTTGGAGGTCTTCTTTGAAAATGCAATTGTAATGAACACATTCAAAACTGGAGAATAGATTTACCCTCGGCTTCAAATAAGTCGGCGTTATCGGACTCTGTCATTCGCTCCTTCCCATTTTCGAGCTGCTAATTGATGTTTTTGATGTCGGCGAGAAAATTGAAGAAAATGTCATGTGTGAACCGGCGCGGAAGTTAATAAGATTGACTTCGTTGACTGAATTCACAATGAGTGAAGGAGAGGCGTGTAATGGGGACTGCTGCGAATTCGCCCGTCCATCTGCCGAAGGATGAAATCGACACCTAGCACGAATGGGCCCGTAGAGGTCGATATGGAGGGATGGAGCATTTGGGATGCCCCCTCCACCTCAAAAAAAAAATCTCATCCCCTTCTTCGTAGCAGTTGGGTTTTGGTTTTGTTTCCCACTGATTGGAGTGCATATGCAGCTGTTTTTCCAGAGGGCTCCTGCCCCGGCTTTTCCGTGGAGTCGTCTCCCAGGGCTGCCTCCTTCCAAACAATAGTCGTTCTTAATGCTGTTTTGAGTCTGAAAAGCCACGGAGCTCTATAAAGGTTAGATTAAGATGTGGCTAAAAGATGCACCAATATCAGTTAGGGTCATTGCATATGCTTGGCCAATGTGTAACAGAGCCTGAACTTAAATCCCCTTAAATAAAAGGATAGAAGCACCACCGGGGTCGCTCCATCTTGAGCCATTTATCGAGCGTTGGCTGAAAGCCAAGCGATAGCCGCTTTACTTCTCATGTTCTTTCTCTTAAAGCGAATTTCCTCAGAATTTGCCAGTTGTTAATAAATGTATCATTCGTTTAAAAGTATTTATTTGTCGATTCACATTGAGTGTAATTGGTTCTGCGTTTTTAATTGGGGTACGGATTAGTTGAGTTTGGTTCAGTGCTTCTGATTATTTTTCCTGGCCTAAAGGGGACTGAGCTAAACCCCTAATTCGGCCAGTACCCCTAAGCGCTCTTCTTTTTGAAGACACCAAACAAAAAAAAAAGTGGCCTCTACTAGCGCTCGGCCCTCCGAGGATCGTGGATAAGGGACATTATTCTCAGAATAGGCAATTAATTCCGCTGGCAACGATCGGTTAGAGCTTCTTCCCCCACCGCCCCTCCAAATGCCCTCCTCTCCACCCTCCACTCGCCATTTGAAATGCTAACACGATGAAATATTTTTCTATTGGTCCGTGTCCCTCGGCTAAGCCACCGCCGTGGGCAAAGAATTTCATCGACTGATGAGACCACAGGCATGCCCGATAAAAAGGTTAACTGTACGTGACACGCACTCCAAGTAGCCTGCGGTACCTTGAACTCTCAAGTTCTGTAACTTTTATTTGACTTTTTATTGTTAGCGAGGCCGGGCTTATTTGGCCGCCGAGGCTGAAAAACGGAGCAGTTTTTTGTTGCCGTATTACTGAAAAATGAGGATAACGTGACCGTTTTTTTTTTAATAAAGCAATTTCCTTGTTTTTGATTGTGCTTTTCTTGCGATGACATTTTGCAGACGAGTTTCCATCGTCCGCTGATTATTTGACAGCTTTTTTCATAAAAAGGAAACGGGCTATAATCAAATGCAATGCCTTTCAGATGATAACTCAGGATCGTTTTATCCATGTAATGTAGTGTTTCATACAGTACGATTGAGGAATTAATTTGTTGAACGGTTAAAATATTCCCCATGAAGAAAGTGAAATTGATTAAAAAGAATAGATAATACTATTTGTATTTGCACTGAATTATTATTATTAAACTACCAATACCCTTTGCTTTAATTTACATTTTCCCTTAACACAGTATACATTTTGTATCCATTGTGTTGGATTTTACAATAGCTTGGCTGTGCTGTGTGAGAATAAAGAACAACCAGGATGGCACATTCCCTCCACCTTCAGGGATAGGCAAGGTAGACTGCCAGAGAGTGGGAGGAGGATTCCGGGCTGTTTTTAAATTGTTAGTAAAAGATATATGGGCACAGAATAGGTATGGCTGCTGCAGTACTCCCAACCCCATCTTTCATGCACACAAACACACTTGCGCGCGCGCACGCACACACGCACGCACACACACACAGAGTGCTGTGCGAGGACTGAGGCAGGTGGCTCCCCATGGCTGCAGCTTCATGACAACATGCCATTAGAAATAGCAGGCCTGTTGATCAATCCTGCCGACATGACAGCTTCGCCGCGAGGCCTGGCTCTTTGAGTGCCAACGCCGCGGCAGCTCCCTCTCCCGTTTCTCCCCACTAATTGGTGAAGGTTTCTCTTATATATGCTTGTGGCACAGGGCTTTTTTTTTTCTCCTCCTCCTCCTCCTTTTCTTCTTTTTCTCCCTCTCCCTCTTTTTTGCTTTTTTAGCTCCAGCTTCTTTCCCCCATCCACCCCCCACCCCTGCCACCCATTTTTATCTCTCTCTCTCTTTCTCTCTCTATACATATATATATATAAAATATATATTTTTTGTTTTTCATTTTAACATTGTCACATTGGAAGCGATAACTTTGGGTGAGATATTGCAAGTGGGTTGAGTAAAGGGATGTGTGTGCCGCGGGCACTGTTCGTTCTGTATTTTTTGCGGGACTATTGGAGCTGGGATTTGACATTGACTCTAGGCAATGTGCATCAGCACCAGATACACAATGGGGATCATCCAGAAAAAAAAAAAAGTAATCTTTGTCAGGTGAAATGAAGGAGAAACTAGGCCTTTGATACAATTGCATTTTTAATTGCTTGGTTTATTTTGACAATTTAGGCAAGACTGCTAAAAATACTATATCCATAATTAAGTGACACTGTCATTTACGTTGAAACTCATTTTTCTTTTTTTTGCTTTCACTAACAGCTGTGTTGCAGAATCCGTATTTGTGTTTATTTGATTTATCACCTAATCCCTTTCTTTCTCATCAAACAGAATTAAGTTGCAAAACGTCAAAACAATTGTCAGGAAATGGCTGTGTTGCTTGCTGACTTGTCACGGCACACAGGGCTGCGTTCTAATTCCACCAGCGTTTCGCCGGCACATCACTCTTAAACGCCACCCACTCTGAATCTCTCCCAACTAAATAAATGAAGGGGGAGATAAGCACACATTAAATGTTTAACTGTCTCGCATTTGTCATCTGTTTTACCCCTCTTAATTAAACAGATGCAGCTTAGCCCCGGCACTCCAAGTGCAGACACACTCACACACAAAGACACACACACACACACCCTGACTGTGAGCACTGGAGCCTGAGCGCAAACACTGTCCCGCCGATGATTAATTTAGCCGTTAATATTTATTTTACTCAGTCCTGCTAAGTTAGCAGCTCAGTGGAGGGTGAACCTGAGAGTCTTGCAGGCAGTCCTGTTGCAAAATGAGGAAAAGAGTTTTGTTTTCTTTGTGTTTTTTAATTTTTTAAAATTTGTCCCATAATGGTTTTAGTTTGTAGAGAGGAGAACTATTTTGTGGGCCAGTTGTGATTTGTGTCTGCTTCAGTATATTGTAGTGATATGGTGCATGTTGAAAACATTAACTACTACCTCCACCCAGTGGCACAAAATGAAAAAAAATGCAGGTGTGATTGGCAGCACACAGTATTTAATGTAGTGGGAAGACTTGCCTTAAGCGAAGAGGGGGATGTATTCACCACACAATAGTACTGCTATCTCCCACTCTGCATTGTCTCTCTCATCGCCGACCTTATTACATGCCGTGTTTGGCATGAAGAATCCCCTTCTTATCGACACTGAATTTTAATGCCAATACGCTTAGATGGCCGCCTTATTCTAGTAGTTGTTTTGACATCATATTGCATTTTCTGTGTGTGTGTGTGTGTTGGTTTATTATTTCTCAGTGAATCAGAAACTCAACTTGCTGACTGTTCTGTAAAATGTGGCGCGATTGAACATTGTGTGGCACCGGTGCTTCGCCGGTTCTCGGGGCATCGGCAGCAGACGTGGAAAGGGAAAAAGAGAGAGCTGGAGCCCGGGCCCGGGGTGAGTGGGAGAAGAGAGGAGAGTAGAATTGGGGGTTCCTCTGAAGCCCCCTCTCCAGATCCGAGGAGCAGTGCGGGGATCAAAGTGGCTTGTTTTATGTGGCTGGTGCGAGACTTTGAAGTCCCAGAGTCACCTACAGCACTCACTTCATCAAGTTCACTAGTGTCTTAATAGCAGATCAATAAGTTTCAAAGTCAGCGAGTTAATTTGATACTAGCGCTGATGTGATCACGCTGGGCCACAGAGCTGCCTGCTCTGCTCCCTCTCGTCTCTCTTCCCTTCTCTCCTCCTCACCTAGATTGGACCTGTTTTAGGCTCTCAACTTGAATTAAGCCGCGGTGGGATTCTGTGTTCGGTGCCTGTTTTCATAGACAGCCTCGTGTGAACATTTAATCAGTGTCTGTGCTTGTGTCACAACAATTAAAAGATCATTTGTTTAATTAGAATTTCATTCACAGCATTCCTTTGCAGCTGTTTGAATTTTAAGATCTATTATTTTACAACCATATTTTTAATGTTTGCATTATAAAGGCATTATTTATTCATGTGAATTAATACTCTGAGCTGCAATACATATATTTTATTTCTCTGATATTTTGAGCAACAAATCATTTTTAGAAGACTCAAATTAATGTCATAAAATTTAGAATTTATTTTAAATTTAATCCAATTTGGCTCCCTAATTTTATCACATTTATCATTCTTTACTGCTGAATTGGATCAAGTATAATTCATTAGACGTCTTATTGTGAGGTCTTGTAAAAAGTTCAAAATTTTAATAACGCAATATGTGTATGAAATAATATATATTTAGATAACATTTTGAAATGGGTAACAAAATTAACTTAATATTACAAAGTGATAATCTGAAGTTTTAAATGTGAATGGAGCGCCAAAAAAAAGATTACGGCAATGCCGACGGCTTTTGGAGATTGGGAGAATCAGGAAAACGGAGCGCCTTCTTATGCGCGCTATTCATTTCAGAAAAAGGCAGCACCATCTGTATTTGGTTCCGTGATACCAGCGAGTTGGTGAGGCTGGATCGGCACCTGGAGAACAAAAGGCCAATTTAGTATGTTCATCTAAGGGTTGCTAATGGTATTAGGGAGCCGGCAGGGTGGTCGGCAGGGGCCCGGCGCTCCAAGGTGAGCCCGCAGCTTGACCCCCGCACTCACACCAATTCACTGGGCTGCTGGTATTAATGCCCCACATCTGCCATTTTTTTGTGCGACCCCCTCAATGCTTTCCCCTTTATTTTATAGTAGTGTTAATCAGAAGGGCGCAAATAGAAAATACGTTTTAATTTGACCCAAATAAGATTTAGCATTCGGCCGCTCCTCTGACCGAAAACATTGAACGGGGAAGTCTAATCGGATAATGGTGGGAAAAGGATGGATGCTGCTTTCAGAGCTTGGCTCTGTGTTGCTCAGAATTTACAATATGTGAGTAAAGGGTTTGCTTTTAAAAATCACGCAAAATGATACTTAGGTTGCAGAGGAGTGAAGAAGACGGCTTGTCATCTTAATTTTTCAAGACAGGTACAGGTACGAATGCTTTTGGTTCAGACAAATATTTCAGATAAGAGAGAGCTTTATATTTATCAAACCATTCCAGAAATAATTTTCATCAGAAAAATTGGAAATCATTATTTGGGAAATATTTAAAATTGTGCATTGTGACATATTTGATGAAGGTTTAGAAAATTGTGCAGAGAGCCGTAGTTGACAGAGCCGTGGTTCCTAGTGTGAAGCTGTTTCTGTGGGAAGCGGGTGGCGGAGCAGGGAGAAAGCTCCTGGATGGAGCTGAAACGCTGCAGCGGGTGGTGCTGATGGAGGCTGCCTGTGTGGTCCTCAGCGGTCGGTGCTCTGCCGAGAGCACTGGAGGTCCAGCGTTTTAATGAATGTTTCATGTTAAATTTAGCGCCAGCATTGTTCACAGTGTAGCGCTTGTACATCTTATTTCTCTTAATGTTCCAACAAAGGTGAAAATGCCAATCCTGATCTTCTTGTAAAACGAAAATCAAGGAGAATAAATCCGTTGTATTTCATCAAAAGAAAAAGAAAGAATGTTATTTGAATTTAAATTTTGTCTGCCGTCATCAAAATTATTTGTAATTTATTATTTCATTATATCTTTAAAAAATGGTTAAAATTATGAGTCCACATATTTCTATATTCCTCTCCTTTTTTTCTTGGGGTTCCTGCTGTTCATGCACCATGAAATCTTGCTTCATTAAAAGTGTATTAATCTTGTCTTGTCTCATGGGAGGTACCTTAAGATGATGCTGTGTCTTTTTCTTTAAATTGTTGGAGGGAAATAAAAAAAATCTTCCAGATTTGGTCCCTGTCAGTCAGAAATAATTGTGTGCTTAATCTTGTCCCTGATGGATGACTTGGAGTTCAGCAATGGGCCAGCTCCAATGACAAATACAATATTAATATTCATTAACTGCTTTGACAATGCTAATTTTGATGCAGTAGTAAAGGGCCTTCCAAAGTTAGCGGCCAAAGCATCAGAGCTGAGCAAGGTGGCAAGATAATTTGTGCTGCTTTACTGAGCTGAAGGCTTTTAAAGTCTTAAGCAGGGGGAAAAAAAGGCTAGGTACCACAAACAAAATAAAAGAGAAAGGGAAAAAGTTCAGACGCATTGGAAACCAGGACTGTGGAAGTAATACGATCAAGAGACGGCTACAAAAATTTGACACCTCCAATGCTGCATCTTTGAGCAAATATTTTTTTTATTTAAACAAAAACCTACAACAAAAAAGGAGCATAACATGGTAAGTCAGCACATTCTCGTTTTTTTGTTTAATCTTTTTGATCTTTTCAATTATCGCTATTTGAAGATCAATAGTCATTTTTTTTCTGCTGTGGTTAAAAGGCTCACAGCGGTGGTATAGTGGATGGTTGGATCACGGCTTTAAGAGTGGGCTTCCTCTCTTCAAGCCATCAGTTGGCCGGGTTGAATTTTCTATTGCCAGCTCTCCCGAAAACCATACAGGGCTTGTATCCATTTATTGGTATTTTTGGTATTGTTTTAACTGCTGTTGTTGGCTTGTTGTCTGGCAGGTTTGACTTTGGAGTTGGGGTTCCTTTACCCCCCTCAGTTGTCTTAAGAGAGTTCAGGCAGGAGAGTTGGAGGTGCAAAAGCTGCACTGCAATGACAGGCTCTTTTGGTGATAAATGTTTGGGTTTTTGTCTTTTGTGTGGCTGTTTTTTTCCGGGGCTTCTTACATCAAAAATTGGGGCTACCGACGGGCAGGACTGAGGGGCAACGTGGCTGCAACACCACACACCCTTGCCCCGGATCGGAATGCTTTCTGTAGCCTTTTTTCTGACACCTTTTCTGCCCGGCGTTTGTGTTTTTGATTTTGCATTTAATTTAGTGTGACTAGCGGTGAATGGAGCGTGGCTAGTTTTGGGGATTAATGACATGACGAGAGACACCCCGCTGCTTGAGTTTAGCCAAGTTAGGGCAACTCCTATAGACGGCACTCCACTACCTTTATGTCTGCCAAGCCGCTGAATGAAAGCCTCTCTCTTTCTCTCCCTCTTTTTGTTGTTCTTTCAACTTATCAAAGAAAGAGAGATGGACACAAAAGAGCTTATTAGGGGGGATATGAAGATGGGCGAGGGGGAAAGAGGGAGTCCCGGTCAGACACGGAGAGGAGCAGCGCAGCCTGAATGTGCGTTTGAATGCATGAGGGGGCTGAGAGTAAACAGCCAGTTCTGGCCACCCGCTTGTGGTCCTCTCCGCTCTGGGACCTGACGGGCTGCCGTCCTAAGTTGCTCCAGCATACCTTGGCTCTCGCCCGGTCCTCCGGACTCTCTCTTATCGGCTTAACCCATCGGGCGTTAGCGAGGGGCTGCCGTAGATGAGGTGCTGCCCCCCAGTGGATTAGTGGCTGACATGGTGGTGGGAGTCTGCTTGGAGTCTGTGCACTACCACGAGTGCCAGCATGCTTGTTTTAACCAGGAACCGAGCAGCATCCCAAATACAGCTCTTTTAAATGGTAAGACTTTTCAACATTTTAATTACTGCTGTGCTTTATTTTCTGGTGCTTGTTTGGCTTTAAATATAATGTTTTGATTGAATTTATTCATGGATATTTTTCTGGTCTCCGTTTGGCAATTTATAACACTTATGTTGCTAAGTGACAGATTGACAATTTGGATAATGAAAGGCAGTGTTTGATTGCTTTGTCTTGACAGCATGACAGGGGTGTATTATTCTAAGACATCAAACTAAATATGATTGTTATTGTATGTTAAAACACAGTTATATTCAATCTAATTGATAAATGCCATTATTTACATTGAAGCAATTTAAAATATTATATGTGGTATTAACATTTAAATTTATTTACTTTGATTGCATGTCTTATCTGTTATTCATGTGCTTCTCTTAACATTAACAAATCAGGGTTAATGTTTTTTATAGTTCATGTCTAAAATCTTTTAGTGTCTGTAATTTTTAATCAAATATGATTTTTGTAAATAACATGATTATACCGTAATTATTATAGTATATGCTAAAGGAAGAGAACCAGGACTTTGAAGTTAGACTTGAATAGTATTTCCTCTTTATTATTTTATCCTGCATTGTTCAAATTTATCTGAGAAAATAATGGATTTGTAAAGGTCATAGGCCGTTCCATTAGCTTGTTTTGTAAAAGTTTTTGTTCGTCCTTTTTTTTTTCTTGTATTGCACACTTTTGGGTCTCGTGCGAACATCTCACAGACAGTGGAGTGGAACAGACTATTTTTTTTCTCCCCCCTCTGCTCTCTTGTGTTGTGGCGTTGATGCCATTGTGGCTGGGTGATTGGGAGCTGTCCATCACTTGCTGGTGAACTGGCAGTTTACTTAAGAAAGTGCACGTGGGACAAAAGGAGATGGCAGGAGTGTGGCAGGACGGCTGAATGGAGGGAGGGCAGGCAATTAGCCATCGCCTTGTTGGGGCTCTTTTACTTGTCAAGCTGGAGCCCCCACGCTATTGTCCAAGCTGTGTAAAGGACATTCCCAGGGCTTTGTTTTGGCTTTAAGGGCCTCAGGACTGCCTGCTGCAGGCCAGGGGAAGAGCAGGGTCCTAACAGTGACAGAGAGGCTGACTGAGTACAGGAGAAAAAGGAAAAAGGAACGGTGTATTAAGAGAAAAGTCTCTAAGTTTTTAGTTGATTATGTTGCCAACTTTTAAAATGCCTTAATACAGCTGAGAAATCTTTTTGTTTTATTGACCTCACTTAAAAAGATATATTTGTTTCATTTCATTCACAGCGTTTCTAAATTCCCTTAATTTAGTTAATTTTTCTTAATTATTTTCTTTTTCAGTAACCATCAGGTTATATTAAAAACAGATAATAAATATATGTGTATATATAAACACTGCTTAGATGGAAATAATTTTTTCTATAAATATTTAATTTGTCATGGTCATTAGTCTGATTCAGGTTGTTAGAGGCTATAAAAGGTAATTAAAGGATGACAAGTCTAGTTAATTATAGAATGTAAAACTGAAAATGATATTTACATTTAGAAACTTGTTTGTGAGCATTTTAAGTTAATAGAAAATTAACTCTTAATTCTTAATGTTTTTATCTGAGGTGATTTAACATTTTTTCAAATGTTTAATTCTTTTTTTCGTGTTTCTTTATTAAGCATCTAGATAATATTTCCCTAATATTAGAACAAATCATTTCCCTCTTTACCATCTCAGGAAAAACAATTAAAAAATTACATTTTACATTTTTTTTTATTGAAACAAAATAAATTTGATTAAAAACAATGCGGCAAATTTTAGGAACATGTTTAGTTTTCCAAAATAAATTAAAAGTCATGTTTGATGGAATTCCCCTTTAATGCACCATGTCTGTGTATGCACTGATGGCCAACAAATCTCTTGAATTTCTTTGCGCTTGTTGAAGAAGTCTTGACCATGTGGAGCTTATCATTTGACTTGAGTATTCAGAAGAATAATGGATTTGAAGGTGAAATACTTGCAGAGGAAAGAGAATGAGGAGAAGAGGGCGGTGAGGAGGGGCTTGAGGCCTTGTTCACATGAACCTTGAATGGAGACAGAGTTGAGGGGGGAGTTGAGAGAAGAAGAATTCTCCACTCTTAGGTATTGTTTAGAAAAAGGGTGAGGGGGGGGGAAGGATTGCGACGAAAGGTGCCACGTCCGTGTCAGAGTGAAGACTTTCTCTCCCTCTCCTCGGTTTCCCCCACGGAAAGTGGGTATGAAGAGGGGACTGTCAGCATCACACAGATAAAGTGACTGTTGGCCACACTTTGCTGAGCCTGCCCTCCCTTTGTGGATGTTGTTGTGTCTTGTTCCTTTTTTTACCCTTCTATCTCTCTCCCTCTCCTGCTCTCTCCTCTTTGTCTCCATCTCTCGCCTTGCTCGCTTTACCTTGTAGCCAAAGCTTTTCAAGCTGCCAGTTCGTCTCTGGGCATCCTGGAGGCACAGCAGAGCCCACACACATACACACACATACTCTAAGAAACACAGACCCAACGTACAGCAGGGATTTGGGTAATAACTGATTTTTTTTGGTGTGTGTGTTTGTGAGTATATATTTTTTTTCTGGAGTATTGCTTGTGGGAAGACTGCTGCAGTGCTGAAAAGCTGCTCACAGTAATTTTTTCCTTCTCTCTATCTGGCTCTCACTTCTTGTACTTCTTGTCACCGCATCAAAACTTTCACTGAGAAAGAAGAGGAGACTGCTGGCCGCTAAGAGCAAGGGCTTCTGTGGTTAGAGTGAGGGTTTTTGGGGGATTTTTTAAAGGATGGATGTGGGTGGGTGGGGAGGATTGTGGTGACTGTGTGTGTGTTTGTGTGTTCATGGGGATAGTAGGCCTCAGACCCTGAGCCTGCTCTAGACGCCTCAAGAGATACACACACACACACACACACACACACACACACACACACACACTCTAATGTCAAAACCTGGGGGAACAATGGTCAGCCGGCCGCGGCACCAAGTGCAAAGAGAGGGGGGACGATAAACACACATGCACACACACCACACATGCCCAGGGACACACTCGCACACAGTGGAGGAAGGAGCCAAGGCAGAAACAGACAAAGAAGGAGGCGAAGTGAAGGAGAAAAGCGACCAAGAGGAGCAAGAGGGCTTCTCCCCGGCGTAGGGAGGGAAGGAGGATCTGGGGGGGCCAGGTGGAAGGAGGAGGAGACGGGGGCGGGGGTGGGACCGAGGGGGTCATGTACCCGCGGGATGGAGCTTCAGCCGGGCCGGAGGAGACGGGAGCCAAGGCAGGAGTCCTGGGCCCCGGGCTCTCTCTCCTCCAGCAGGTGGGCTGCTGGCACCTCAATCTGAGCAGCTGGGTGAGTAACGCAGCACTGCTCTCCTGCTTCTTCACTGTCTCTGCTTTTTCTTACTACTCAAGTCTCTTAGCATTATTCTGACAGGTTGTTGTTGTTGTTGTTGTGGCGGTGGTGGTGCAGGTTGGTAGTAGGTTGGTGAGGGGAAGGGAGGGGGGTTGGTATTTGGGTGGGCAGAGTTGTGGTCATCAGATTATTAAATGTTTAAAATATTCAGCCACATAGAAAACTTTTGCGTGTGTAGCGTTTTGTGTGTTCATGTGTACGCCTGCTAATTGGATTATATGTGCATGCTAATTGCTCAAACCATGAATTCTACAATGCTGATGCTCCACAGACTTTTGTAATTGTCACACACTTTATTATTATTAAAATTATTAGCTTTTTAATACTCTTAAATTGAGACCTAAATAATAAATATTATAAACAGTGTACCTAAATAAATTTAAAAAGTACATTTTGACAAACACGCTTCTCTCGAGAGGAATATTATTTACTTGACAAAACATTATTTGATCAAGCTCATGTCTTAACCATGAAATGTAAAATAATATTTCAATAACCTCACAGATTAACATATTCCTTTGTTAATGTTGCCATCCAATTCAAATTCTTAATTGCCTGGCTTTCAACTGAAATTCTGAGGGGCTGATTGCATTTCAAAAGGCAGAATTCAGTCTGGCTCTTAACACTGTGATACAATATCACCTCTTAGAGAAGCCCCTTTAACTCAGGTATGAGAGCTCAAGAGGCTGTTTACATTGAAAAGAAAAAGCTTTAACACACGTGTGTCTAAGAGGTGATTTGTCTTCACAGAATACAACAGTTCTACCAAATACCACTTCATATTTAAGCTATTTGTGCACAGTTTTATTTATCTGTGACATATCAGAACATGTCCTTTCTGCGATTCTATTTGATGTGCCGACTATCAAAGATGGGAAGCAAAAATAAATGGTGACGAACGACTTGAGTGCTAGCGAAGAGAGCAGGAGGAAGGGGAGCAAAGGCTCTGGCCCACATAATATTTTTGTTCAGCGCTCTGATCAAGCAGTCGGCATGTCACTGCAGCAAAGTGAATAGATTAACTTTTAAATATACTATGGTCTCGGGAGCCCCTTGCCCTCAGAGACGCATCTTCTCTGCAAGAGAAAACTGATCAACACCTCCATATCTGCTTTTTAAATCATTTTGCTCCCCCCTACAATTCCCAGGTTCTTGATATTGTGGAGAGTTTTTTTTCCCTCTAATGATTAACAAATATTATTTCTGAAATGTAGCTGGAGTTTTTTAATCAGCGTGGTATGCTGGAGGATCGTGGCTCTGATAAGCCTTTAATTTGTCGGAGCATTTCATATTCCATTGCCGTTAATCTCTAAGTATTCCTTTTAGATTGTCTGCTTGAATCTGAGGATTGATTTGACTGAGTGCTACAAGGGCTTGTGTGTGTGTGTGTGTGTGTGTGTGTGTGTGTGTGTGTGTGTGTGTGTACATTGGTTGGTATGATATGGGGTTTGCTAGGAGATGAAGATCCTTTAGCCTGGAGGGGGCACTCTACACCTCCCAAAGGAAAACAGCAATCATGTGTGTAAACAGATTTCAACAGGGCGACATTGAATGATACCAGATGATTCATTAGATTGGTGGCAGCACAGTTTGTACTTTTTGTTTTGCTCAAATCAAATGGTGTGCACATACTCACACACACATCCAGATGACTCTTCTCTGACACTTTCCCCCAGCTCCTCAGTATTGCTGGTGTGTGTGTGTGTTTTCTATGTGGTGTCACTCCATGTGCCTTGGACGTGGGCCACTTGCACGCTCTGGGAGAGGCTCAGGGCGCTCTGGCAGCTTTTTCTGCTTGCTTTGGAATTTGGAGGCCTGAGAGGACCTCAATCCATCACTGCACTGTCATCCCCACATCTCTCTCCTCTCTTCCTGGCCTCACTTCCCTGCCCCGGCCTCACTACAGCTCATTAGCGCCCCGCAAGCTGTTGTGACAACTCATCATATCATGACATAAAGCAGAGAGACAGAGGCTCTAGCCCCTTGCCCAGCCACCCCCTGGGCCCGCAAGGTCGCCACCTTCACATTTAGGGCTCAAATTGGCCCTGCGAGGTGCCACCAGGCGGAAATGCAAGGCCAACAGCTTTTTCCTGTCCGGCTTGCACCTCTCTGTCTCCCTCCCTTTGTCTCACTCCGTCCTGCTGTCACTTTCTCACCCCCTCTGCCTTCTCCTGTACCCCACTCTCCCTCCCCAGAGGTCTGACTTGAAGCAGCTCATTCATTTGTCCACTTCCAAAAGGCTTTTTTCACACGGTGGCAGAACAGCATTTCTCACCAGCTAGTATAGGAAAATATCTTACACTTGAGATAGTATTTTGGTGATTCCAGCACTGCAGCTTGTTAAATTAGTTAGTTACATGGTTAGAAGTGTTGAGACCAAAAAATAGCTGCGTTTGTTAGCCATCAATGCCTAATAGATGTACAGGGATTGTAGAGAAGCGCCATTGTGAATAGAGGGGGTGATTACGATGACATAAAAAAAAAAACGAAATACAAATGCATATAAGCTTCTTTTCCTTTGAGCATATGAGCCTCGCAGCTGGAAATAGAAGAATAGAATAGAATAGAATAGAATAAATAGAGCCATGGCAATATCAATAACATAACCAGAGGCGGCAACTACTGCTTCTGTTTGTGTCTGCTGTATTTGTGTGCTGCTCTTCACAGCGCTGGCCTTCCTCAGCAGCAGGCGCCGTATGTGTCCTGGACGTGGAAAGAGTCAATGTGCTCATTGATGTTCATACAAGAGTGTGCTCTTTCTTTCTGCAGGGTCTTTTGAATGCAAAATCTCTTCTTTTTTTTTTTGAGGCTTGACTCTGGTCATCATGACTACAGAGCAGTGTATCTGTTTGTCTTCTGCTATATTTGTTTGTTGTAATGATGGAGGTGGTGGGAAGGATACAAGTCAGCGGGGGTGTAGGGGCAGGAAATGTTCTTTCTTTTCCCCTGGCTTTTGTGGAGCAGGGAGAGTAAAGCCTCCCACGTTGCCTGCTTTTGTTTCTCGGCGCTCTATGGGCTCTGTGCGGCTGAAGCACGCAGCAGCCTGCCAGACAAGTCCTGGGCTTGTATTGTCCTACAGTGGCCACAGGGCAGGTGCTGGGCCTCCCTTCTGCAGGGACCACCGGGTGCTGCCTTGACTTCAGCGGGAGACAAAGTGGATACTACTGTGTGTGCGATGATCACATGGCAAGTAGAGAGAGCAGGTGAGCTGATTGAAGACATCAGACCACAGAAAGTCCACATCAGCTGACTGACTATATATGCATCGGGTGATCAACACTGTGGGTGTGAGTTTGACTGATGGCACTGGCAACAGCTTTCTTGAGTTTTCACCCATGTCAGCAGATAGAACTGAAAGGAAAGACCTCTAAAAGAATGTGAAAAGATAGAAAGGGGGTTGACAAAGCCTTAAACTGTCTGTCTTCCATTGGAAAGACCACTACCAAAACTTGAGTTATGTTGCTATGTTCTTTTCTTGTCTTCACGTTCAGCCACTGTCTGTAGTGGACTGATCCAACTGTGGAGGCAGCCCGTTGCTATTTGCCTCACTCTGGGCTTTTCAGGAAGAAAAAAAAAGAGCACACTCTTAGACCACAAGTGACTATGATGTAAATCGGCTGGCTTCTAGCTCTCTGTGTCTCTCTCTCGGTCCCATACACACCCTCTCTAACACCCTCTGTCTAAATGTGGACTCAGTGGATGGGCATTTTGAACGGTATTCTCAATGGCCGGGGCCCCTGGACAAAAGAACTCATTTAAATGGCAACTAAAGCTTTTCAGCACTGTGAGATGAAGAATTGACAACATTCTTTCACTTCATTACCCGAGGGAGGAGCGGAGAGTCGTGAAGGAGGAGGTTAGGAGGTGAGAGATAGTGGGGACAAGAGAAAAAGAGGGAGCGATAGAGAGAGGAAGACAGAGGCCATCTTCTAGCGTTCAGCTGCCGACTCATCAGCTGCATTTGGCAGCTGTCATAACCCATCATGATTGTTTTTCTACCCGTTTTTTTCTTTTTCATCCCTCTATTCTCGATGTACAGATCAGATCAAGAGCCCCTACGCAATGAGGAGTGCCTTGGTTTGTGTTTCTTTTTAACGAATCCCCTTCCACCTACTGCCCCCCCCCCACCACCACACACACACACACAAACACAAACACATATACACACCCCCAACCCCTCTCTCTCCTCTCCTCCATAGCCTTTTCAGCTCAGGGCTGTGAATGAGTCCCAGGAGTCTTTCTGCCTCCCTGGAGTTCTGCTGGGGTTCATTAATCTTTCATTGGGACCATGGCAATAGGGAATGCCCCCCCCCTCCCCACTCCCCCACCATTGCCACTACAGAATAGAGGTATAGATGGCCAGACTTGTATGGACCATACAGATGAACAGCTTTAACTACCCAGTGAAAATTTAGCACAGGGCTCTGAATTGACTGTTGATGCATCAGACCCGATATTAACTTCAGCCTCAAACAGCCCGGGCAGATGATTAGTTTGCAGCATTAAGTTCTGCTCACATTTGTCTCGCCCTGGGCCCACAGCTTTGCATTTGTATTGTCAATGAGCATCGGGCAACTGAGCATCTTATGTATGTATGCCCCCCTGCCAACATCTAGTCCCATTAATGTATTTCAAAGTCTGCTGGAAATGTGCCACAGTGGAGCTTTTTTTTTTTCTCTTTCTTGCATGGGTTAAAGTTGCTAATGAGGGTGTGTGGCCTATGAGAGAGCAGACTGAATACACACACACACACACACACACACACACACACACACACACACACACACACACACACACAAGCAGCTTGGTGTCTCATTCCTCTCCCCCTGAACATATCATCCATGTTATGATAAGCCTGATTAGTGCTGCTTCTTTGACTGCTGAGGGCAGGATAAGGATGTGTGGGTAAAGAGGCGAGAGCAGCCTCTTCCACCAGCCTAATCTACAGCAGAGCTCTAATCTGGTTATCTTGTGGCCGGGGACTGTGTGTATTAGTGTCTGACTCGGCCTGGCCTGATGAGAGGGGCTGAGCTCCGGTTAACGCAGGGGCCCACGGCAGCACACCCCTAAAGCTCCACTGTAATCTTTGGGTAATTGAAAAAAGGGGCCTGCACCACTTAGGAGCACAAAGAGAAGATTACATAGCTAAAACTAATTTGGCAAAAATGCAGAAATGGATTTTCAGCCCCACCTCCTCTCTCCTAACCCTTTTATTACAATACACCCCTACCCTCCATGAACAGGGCCCTGGGGGAATAGAAGAGGGGAGACCAGGAGGAGGCTCGGGAGCAGGGAGGAGGCGAGCCGAGCCGAGCGCTGACTGGAGCTGCTAATGACTGTGGATTTACACGCGCTGCCTTGATTTCGTGGTTTACAGATGATCGATTACTTTACTGCAACCGTGGTTAAAAGTGCCTCATCACACATCAGACCCAAATGTGAACTGGCAACCCCCCAAGCCTCTTAGATTGTGTTACTGAATTCCAGGGTGACACCGCAGAAGTGTTTTTAATTACAAACCACACTATTTTCACTGTGGCTTGTGGTTTGGCACCTTGAGAGGACCCAGAATTTGATAGCTCTTCTTTTGAGAGCCTTCAGACCAAGTTGTAATTCTGTGGCAAGCGCCTGAAATGTCTATCCCCTAACCCAAATATTCTCTGTCCCCCTTTCTCTCTTTATTACTGTCTGTCTCTCTCTCTCTGTATCCTTCTTCTTTCTCTCAGTCTAATAAGGTTCCAGTGGTACAGCACCCTCACCATGTGCACCCTCTCACGCCTCTGATCACCTACAGCAATGAGCACTTCACACCGGGGAACCCCCCACCTCACCTACAGACAGACGTGGATCCCAAAACAGGTAAAGCCCAAACTGGTGTGGAGATTTGTATTCAAAATAGAAACTCAGTTAGCAATACGCTACTTGATTCCTGCAAAAAACACGGTTATAAAACAGTGTTTTTAAAGGTGTCAGGATGAAACTTCTGAACAGCCCAACACGTTTAAAAAAATTCAAAAATAGTTCTCAGAAGTTGAGAAAACCACAGACGCAGCTGTCCTTAGGTAAGGCACTTCACCTCTTAGAACTGTTTACACTGATGGGTGTGTAAATGTTTTATTATGCCCTGCCACCATGGCTCACATATTCAGGACTTTGTTTGTCTTGATGGCGTCTGTCTGTCTGTAGACACATTCTTGTAAAAACTATTCAAGATTAAAACATAATTCAAGTGTCATGTTTACAATACAGGTATTCTGGAGTAGACTGTATTGTTTAAACTTCTGTCCTTTTTAATATTCATACCACCCATATACTGTATTATGTGAAGAAGTATTATGAAATAGAAATGTTAAATGTTTCCACTAATTGCTTATTTAATGACCTCAGAAACTAGGACTGTTTACGAAATTGTGATAGTTATAGCAGGACAAAGTCATAGTCGTCTCAACTGCTTCTTGTTGACAACCGCTGCTCTCATCTGTTACTGATTGATTAAGCTATTATGCTCGTGAACATGGTTTGGCTTCAGTGGAAAGTGGCCTTACATTCGAGAACAAGAACCTGAACAGTGGCTCATAAACCTCTCGTAAAACATGGAATTCGGCAAACAACCACGACTTCTCATGACCGCAGCTCCATTTGCCAAGACTCAAAACAAGACAGCCACTGTAGTTGGAGGTCCTCGCATCTAAATGCCAGAGAGCAGAGAGTCTTCAAGACTGTCTGTTTGGAATTATGTCAACTCAAAATGGAAGATCTGAGCACTTGGATTCATACAGGTTTTCGATGATCTCCCGTGTAGTTACGTCTTTACAGCCTGTTGATACTGCAGATTCAGAGCGTCCACGTTTAGCAGTCAGATTCTGCCCACACGTCCCTCTCCCTCAACCATTCAGCATACATTTTTAGGTAATTTCATTCATTACCGTGAGCACCTTGACCCAGCACTTCATTTTGTTAACTGTCATTCAGCCTTTCCTTTCAGGTTAATGCATTTTCAGTGCAGTGAATAATTTCATGCTTTCCCGTGGTCTCTGGTGGATTCAGCCAGTGTTTTAGGTAATAATGTTCCCTTATTATGATGGTCCTTACAAGGGGGAAATAATGCGCCAGCTGCTGTTTAATGTAGTGCTTAATGGGGCTGCTTAATTGGGCTCAGTGTTTAATTAATTAATGAGCTATATTAGGTCTTCAGCGCTGGGTGGCGATGGGATAATGTTCATAAGGCTTTCCATTTTAATAGAACTTGGCTTAGTTAGAACGATATTCCAGGAAAGTTTTCCGTTTAGACGCAAACTGCTGCACAGCACATTGTCCATCAGTAACAGAATCCCTCTCAAGACTCACTTCCTGGATAACCTGGATCAGCTGCAGACTTTGGGTGTAACCACCAACACCGGCCAAGTTCTGATCTATGAAGACTGATCTGGCTCTAATTTGGCCGTGCTGGCACTGGTCAAAATATCTGCAACAACAGCTGCACAGGCAAGCCAGCTGTGAGTAAGAAGCGGCACATCAGCCAAAATGAAAGTCCCCCAGTTCCTGGTCTACTGAGCGCACACACCTCCTTGCTGTGCTGTTACACATGTCTAGTGTTCCCTGTTTCAAGTTTGTCATGAGAAGAGAGAAAGTTATTTTTACACCAGGCTGTGTATGAGACCTTTTCAAGGCATTCATTCAGGGCAGCTTGTCGTTGCAGTTTCTTCACCTGTCAGCTGCCACAGAAAGTAAAGGCAACACCGTGGACGCTGTGATTGCTTGGCGATGCCCTCAACGAGAGCTGTCCTTAAATTGGACATCTTTGTCACTGTTCGTCTGCGGGGGATAAACAAAATTTGCTGCTGTTTTCATGTAAAATCTGAGGATCAGTTGGATGAATGGAGACCATCGAGCCAACATATACGCCACGATTTACATTGTCATTAACTGTGTCAAAACGTATCATAACACTGAACGTATAGCTATTGAAGTAGCCATTAACCTGAGACAAAAGCATTTTTCTAATATTGGTTTATTCTTGTATCATTTGAGGTAAAATCCATATCCATCCAGCCAGTACGCCAATGTAAATCAGCCTGACTCAACCTGTATTAGCAGCTCTCTGATCACAGAGAAGGCTTTAATTATATTGTTGTGTTCTGTTAACTTCCAAACCTCAGTCATTGTATATCATTAGTCTTCTGAGTCAGTAGACACATGTGACAAGAGTCGTGTTGGTGTTTTCCCCTCACCTTTCTCCCCTCTGCCTCTTCCGACACATTGTGCCGCCACCGCCGCCTCAAAGGCCTTTGATCAGGACGTGTGATTTAGCACTGTGTACATGCGAGCAACAAGCCCTCCTTCCTCCTTCTCTTCCTCCCATCTGCACTCCTGTGATGTCTGCCCCATTCAGATGTGAAACTCTCAACAAAGAATGAATTCAGCACTGACAAAGATCTGGTTCTTTCTCTGTCATCATCTTCTCTGTCCACCTCCTCTCTGCTCCCACCATCCTTTTTCTTCCACAGGAATTCCAAGGCCTCCACATCCTCCAGATATATCTCCTTATTACCCACTGTCACCTGGCACTGTCGGCCAGATCCCCCATCCGCTAGGATGGTTAGTACCACAGTAAGCAAAGCCTTTTTTATTTCTCTTTCTACTGTATTCTCTTATGAGTTGTATGAAAAGGCTAGTAACACCCACATATTGTAATCATTAATAAGCATATACTGTATATCAAGCCAAATCCTTTTTCTTTTTTTTTAAAACCAAAAATAGTAAATAATAAAAGCAGATATTACCTTACATGTGTGTACACTGTGTAGCAGGATGTTGGTCTTTATGTACACAAAGCCAATTATTGAAGCTGTCTCTGTCTCCTCTTGGTCCCCAGAGTGGGTCCTCTCTCTGTGTTTGAGTCCTCTAAAACTTAAACTTGATCTATTAACTTTCTCACTCATTAACACACTCACTCCTGGACCACAGCAGCCCATTGCAGCTTCCTCAGGCCCCCGCCAACCTCAACTTGCTACTTTGTGGCAAATACTATTTTGCATGTCTCTGTTTGGTCCAATTAGAGTAATGAACCGTGATTGCCTGTATTTTACCCACAATTCCACACGGGGGCTCTCCCCTGATAACTCTTGTCAACACTTGTTAATATGACAAAAGGCTACAAATTAAGCTCTGTTAATTTAATGTTTTCTCACCGCGATCTAAATACCGAGAGAGGCCCCAAGCGCAGCCATGGCGCCCTTTGATTTGCTGCACTTTATTTTGGTATAAATTTACATTCATTATTGTTTGTCTTTGAATGTGTAGACCTCAATTAGCGTGATGGCTCCATTAAAGAGACCCGTGCTTCGTCTTTAATTATCACAACAAAACACCTAGTTCCAGCTTGGGGAGGAAAAGGGCCCCACTCTGACGACACCGAGTGAAGGGTTATGAAATTTAATTAGCCATTGCTATCAAGATTTGTGGCATTCAAATTGTTCAGAGTTTTGCTCCCTTTGATCTGCGCTCTGCAATCCCCTAGATTTTTGTCCTGATCAAATGAGAATAAAGAGGCCCACGGTGGGGAGAGGAGAGAGACAGAGGGCTTTACCTTCTCCTCTTCCGTCAACCTTGTTCCTTTACCTTTTCGTCTTTCTTCTTTTCTTCCCCCTTCCCAGGCAAGGTCAACCTGTTTATCCAATCACAACAGGGGGTTTCAGACACCCCTACCCAACTGCGCTCACTGTCAACGCATCCATGTCAAGGTGAGTTGAGCCCTAGGAGCTAAACACACACACACACACACACACACACACACACACACACACACACACACACACACTTTTTCTCACTTACTCATACATTCAGTTGTGTGTTTGTGTTGGCTGTGAGGGCAATGCACAAGCAACACACATGCACACTCACATGCAGAGACAGTGAGCAGCAACTTATCCCTTAGGAGAGCTCACACACTCCCCATCCCTGTGTTCAAAAGGCCAATTCTCCAGCGTGGCGCTCCAGCTAGCATGCTCAAATATTAATTATATTTATCATTTTCTAATGAGGCCCCTGAAGAACATTTACCCCCACTGCATGTCAGGCAGATCTGCAATGAGCTGGGGCATGTCCTTGCTGTGAGTTTGAGCAGCCAGGCAGATAAACAAACACAGCAACACTTTGAAGGGGACTAGATGATATAAGCTGGGGTCTGACACTTGGCTAGTGCTTTGGTCCAGCCCATTAGGGTCCAGCTCAAGTGCTGCTGTGGACATTAGTGCACCCATGGGGGGTATGTGTATTTGTTGCCATCTTGTATACATTTGTGTGTGTGTTTGTCAGTTGGTGTTAAACTACTTACTGTTCCCTTGAGGGATGCATGTCATCTATATTGGTGGAAACTGAAAATAATTAATTTTGGATGACTAAAAGCCCATGATTTGTGGGTCTGCAGGAGCCAAAACACAAAAAAACAAACAGCCCTCTACTACACTGCCTCCTCCTCCTCCTCCTCCATCTTCCCTCCTCCCTTTCCCTCTACACACCCTTGCAGCAGGGGACTTTGGACTGTGCTGGTTTAGAGTCTAGGGATGAGGCCAAGCTTTAGTTTAATTACAGCCTGATTGGAAAAGCAGCTCCTGAGGGCGGCGTGTTTAGACATCTGTGACATTGATGGATCATGTAGATGCTGGGAGGGAGGAGTCGCAAGGGGAATTACATTTTTTTTTTTTTTTTTTTAAAGCATAGCCCTGAGAATAAGGAAAAGTTGAGTTTGTAAGCTCACCCAGACATTTTTAGTTCAGTTTTTGCAGCTGTTTCTTTCCTGTCCTTTTAGTGATTCAAATATAAATACCTTCTTGCATCAAACGTTGTCTGGATTGGAGTCAGATTTGCCCCTCCCAGCCCTTCCCGAGCAAGTCTCAGGCACAAAGGGTCAGATGGTGGGTCTGTCCAGACATCGGCATCTGGCAGCAGTACCCAGCCAACCTGGGCTTTAAGTGACTGCTAATTTGGTCCCTTAATGACAGCCTCTACATTGTGATCATCTTATTTCCAGGGCAGTTAATTGAATATACTGGCTGGGGTGTGGGGGGACTGGCCATGGGGAAGAGCTAATGCCCTGTGATGAGGCCCCTAATTGAATTAGTATAACTGAATAGATGGAGGGCCCTGGGAGCTCTCTGGAGAATGGGAGGGTTTAACACATTCCCCCCCCCCCAATAAAATCCCCCAACTCCCTCCTTACGCATGAAAAAAACACCCTAAATTCTGACTTTGACAGGGAAGAGAGAAAAAAAAAAAAGATTGTTGACAATCTAGTAAAAATCTGTCTAATTATGTCAGCAAAATGGCAGGATCCTTTCATACATAGCCTTCAGCCAGTTGGTTTTGTTCAAAGAATGGACAAGACTGTTGTGATAGCTCAAACGATTTGTAGGGAGTAGGCTGAGTGGAGGAAATCGGAGAGAAAAGACATCCTGGCCTTGTACTCTTGTCGGGAGCCAGTTCTTTGCAGGAGCGTGCTGCTTCAGTATCAGTCCCCTGTGCGGTAGCCGAACTAAATTAGGATGCAGGGAATGAATCTGGTACCTCGTAGTCCTGCAATGAGCACCTAACACCTAGGTCCTGTTAAAAATGCATTCTTTTAGGACGGGAGGAAAAAGAGCCAAGGAGAGTAGACAGTCAATGGAGCAAATTAAAGACATAATTTTGGTAATGGGGTTGGAGCCAGAGCAGGTCCCCTATATTGTGTGTGTCTGTGTGTGTGTGTGAATGTGTGACAGGTGGGAGGATGTGAAGGCCCCTTTGCCCCTTATGCTTAAGCCTACCCTTTGATATGTTCCCCCATCATCCCGCTCCCTCTCTTTTCCTTGGGAACGGGAGAAGTGCACCGACCAGATCATTATACATTAAACAGGCTACTGCTTCACATTGGCAATTAAATGGCACTGGGTGACACTGGGTTTGCTGCGCCAACCCCAACACCGCCAGCCATTCTTACCTTTCAGATTGAGACATAGGAGCCCCGGGGTTGGGGTGGGTGGGGGTCTCCGCTGCGTCTCCCTCTCTGCGTTGGTTAAATTGGTCCAAGGCGCTGCTTGCTGCTGATGAGCCCGGATGATGATGATGCCCCCACACTTCAAAGGGATGGCCGTCATGTTTAAACCATAACCTGGGCCATGCAGTGGCAGCAGGAGGGGGGTGGGGGGAGGGAGAGAGGAAGCGAAGGAGTGTGGAGGTGGTGAGGGGACAGGGAGGAGTAGAGAAGAAGAAGAAGAAGAAGAAGAGGAGAAAAAAATAGATCTTGGAACAGAGGAAATTTTAACAAGTGCACAGAAAGAGAAGGAGGGAGGGTGAACAGGGAGAGAGGAAACGGAGTGAGCGAAGAAAATGCAGCAGCCCTAATGATGGGCGATATGCAGCCACTGCTGCCGAGCTCCCCATCAACGGATGACATGGCACAAACACCAATGTGTCAGTGATGAAGGGAGAAGAGGGGAAAGGAGAAAAAGAGGGAAAGAGTTTGAGGGGGGAGCGCACTGGCACTCCCCTGAGATGGCCTCCAACAGAAACTAGTTGTTCCTGGCGAGTTTATCCTCATCATTATATTCTGGCTCGGAGCCATGCAGCCAGACACAGCCGGATAATGAGCTGCTTTAAAAAAAAAAAAAAAGAATTATTCCTCTTTTTTTCCTTCTCCTTCATCCTCCTCTCTTCTCTTAAATTTGTGTGTGGTCACGTGGAGCCGAGGCGCCGCGCTGTAAACATACACATGCAGATAGACGCGCACACGTTCAAATAATCTGACACAAATAATTAGTGTCATACATATACACTGGCAAAAACAGTACAGCAGTGTCTTATTTCTGTTCTGGCCAGTGAAACGATTTCACAAATACTGGTTTCTTGCCTCTATGTGGAGCAGTTGGAGATGATGAAATGATGATAGGAGTGTAGAGGGATGAAGATAAAAATGTCAGTGCTGCTGACAGTGCTGAATTGGCAGAAAAGAATGGGAGGAAGCAAATAGAGACCCAATACCTGAAGTGATACTGGACTTTGATAGAACATTTTAATCTAGTTTGCAGTATTCCTTGATAAGAGATAATGGTTCAAGCTTTACCTCTCCTAAACCTGGCATTTTCATATCAGTGTATTGCTAAAAATGTAGTTTCCTCAAATATTACAATCACTTATCTACGGATGAAAGACAGAAATTTTCATTGTCACTTAAATCTTATTTGGAAACCATTTCCTCAGCTATCACATGTGACAATTGTTAAGACAGGTATAAACTTTTTCTTCAAAAACCTAATGAGGGGGGTTCTTCTAGATCTGAGACGTGCTTAATCAGTCTAACCACTGATAAAAGCTATGGATGGCACTGATATATCAGTCTACACAGTCTCTCTGAACTTTTCCGCTCATAGTTACAAGGTGCATAGAAGCCAACACATTTCATTCAATCTATGACATGAATTGTTGAAAAATGGCATTTTAGAGATTTATCCCTTAGCAATTGCACTTACTTATTGCCCCACAATATAGCTTTTTTTTAAATCATATTTTACTGATGGTTTGCTGTTATACTTTTGTGTGAAGTGTAAAGCTGTCCAGGCTGGATCCTGTGATCAAATTAAATTGTGTGACATTTGACTTTTAATACTCATTTTGAGTAATAAAATCTAATTGGTTGTGAATAATACAGGAATCAGCCGTGGACATTTTCATGTGGATGTTTGTATGTGCATTTATGTCTTTTCTTGTGACTAAAGGCCAATTCCATTTTTATGAGAAAAATTGAAAAAAAAGACTGTACTTTGATATGTCATTGAAAGATGGGAATGGAATTTAGCCCCTTTGGTCTTGTGTATACATGTGCTCCATCTCCTCATTTCACCCGTGTCCATTCTGACGATTTACACAGTCTTCTGTCCTCTAGGTTCCCCCCACACATGGTGCCCCCTCACCACAGTTTGCACACCACGGGCATCCCACACCCAGCCATCGTCACACCCAACGTCAAGCAGGAATCCTCCCACAGTGACATCAGCTCTCTCAACAGCTCGTGAGTAGACTTTCATTGCCTTAAACTCGTGTTTCAGTCTCACATGACTCACAACCAGTCGTGGGTTGACTCTGCTCACCTTTCTGCCCTCTGGTCCTCCACAGGAAACAAGACGCTAAAAAGGAAGAGGAGAAAAAGAAACAGGTCCACATAAAGAAGCCTCTGAATGCCTTCATGCTCTACATGAAGGAGATGAGGGCCAAGGTGGTGGCGGAGTGCACACTGAAGGAAAGTGCTGCCATCAACCAGATCCTGGGGCGGAGGGTAAGTCCTAAGAGATCACCAGACACACACCAACAGTGTAATGGTCTTAATCCTGGTGCTCAGGACCCACTGCTACTTCTATTCTAAACATGGGCTGATTTACACTTGGGATTCAAGGTGAAGGCAGTTAACAGCCTGGTGGGATAGAAGACAAGCAGAGTTGTGGTAATCAAGTACTAAGATTGGGATTCATAGGCCTTTTTAGAAGATTTAAAGGTTTTTGTTGTGACCTCATGGCCTGGTATTGTAGATTTAAGTCCAGTTAACAGCCTGCACACCTATATTTTTCCTGTTCAGGGTGAAAATCTGTGTCTTCTTTCTGTGTCTTGTTTCTCATTTTGCAGTGGCACGCCCTATCGCGGGAGGAGCAGGCCAAGTACTACGAGCTGGCCAGGAAAGAGCGACAGCTCCACATGCAGCTGTACCCAGGCTGGTCAGCACGAGACAACTATGTAAGTTTTTAAGTTTACAAGTCGTAACGGCCTGTTCTTTCCCCCTTTCACTAGGTGACATGACCAGAATGAGTTCTTTCTTTTGCTTTTTTCTTACCTAGCCTGAGGGATCACTTTCTTCCTGTAATTTGCTATGATATGTATATCTGAGACTGGACAAATTGCCTTGACCCAAGCCCATGTTCTTATCACATAAAGGAATATTTGTAACAAAGTCTGGCCATGATGTTGTTGATATGTATCCGTACTGAATGTTTTGCGCCCTAGATGCTTTGTTCTGACACATAAGTGTGCAGATTCTCATCAATTTTGTCCAGTTTTGGGATCGAGCTGACCAATGGAGTCTTCCATGAGCAGCCTTAGAGTAATCTATCTTCCTAGCCAGAAGCTCGTCAAGATGTCTAGATGTTCACAGAGGAAAATAACGCAAAAGATTACAGAAAAAGAAGAAAAGAGCAGAAAAAGACAGAATTTTGGTTTGGCCTGCAGTGGCTGCTACAAACCGGAGGGCAGAGACAGGAAAAAAAAGGCAGAGAAAGAATGAAGGAATAAATAAGTAAACACAAAGATGAGTCCTATTCTCTGTTTCATGTTTTGGGCATTCTGCAATATAATAACTAAGGTTCCTGTCTGTGTCTATTTTTTTCTTTCTATTTTTTTGGCGGCTAACCAACAGGGGAAAAGGAAGAAGAGAAAAAGGGAAAAGCAGCAAGCAGAGAGCAATGGTAAGTGAGCTGCAATTATCTCCCATATTAGAAGAGCCTCATCATGTGTCAGGCAGATGTGACATCTTGCAAGATAAAAGTCAAGCTATATTTTTTTTGTGTTATGTTTTTGTGTGTGTGTTATTGTGCCTGGCTTTTTTCTTCTTTTTTTTTGGTATAGTTATGCTACCCAATGCAATATTTAAATGGTAGAGTTGCTTGTAATACCCCCCTTTTCCCCATTTTCCCCTTAGCCTTCCCCAGCTAATAACAACTGAATATGCATGACCCCCCACTCCTTCTCACCTCCCCTCTTGACACCCCCGTCCCCCCCACTTTGCCCCTTAGCGTTCTGGTATTGTGATATGTATGTTTTGAGAATGTGAAGTTGAAGCATTGTGAGAGCCATTAACTTTGCTAGTGTTGTGTGCGTGGCCCTGTTTTATAATGCCTGTGCCCTGCAGATAGACTGCACTAAAGTACTCTGTGTGTGTGTGTGTGTGTGTGTGTGCGCGCGCGCTTGCTGGGCTGCCCCTTGCTTGCTTTCATGCATGCTTTCATGCATGCTTTTATATCAACATAAGAAAAATCACTTACATCTTAAAATTAAGGAGGTTTGCTAATTCTATGATTTATCCATTTTTATTCTCACGATGATTCATATTCTTCTGATCGTATTGTGAGGAACAATGGCGACTTGTTATGTATTTTGCGCTCGTTTGGTGACGGATTTCTTCTTGAAGGCCTCTCTATCTGTTCTTTTTTTTCAGAACACAGAGAATATTTTCCAAACCCTTGCCTTTCACTCCCTCCGATTACAGGTGCTAATGTCATTTTGAGTATTAAATTACTAACTTGTTTTTTTTTTGTTTTTTTTTTTATTAATGTATATTATTTATCAATGACTGTGCAATATTAGGCAGGCTTAAGATTGAATTCTATATTTTGAATTATGCTCTTTTTGCTTTGTTTGCTGCATTCTTTTCTTAAAATGTTACTATTGTTTATTTAACTTAAAGCTAGATTTTATTACATTTAATTTACCTCCATTTATTGCTATTTAGTTTAGAGCATTTTCCATATTTTGGTATAATCACTGTGCATTATGCTTGAGGAACTGATGACATAAAGTTAGATTATTATTCTAGAGTATGTCAGGGTAAACCTCCTTAATCTATATGCTTCAGTAGCTGCGCTTGTGCCTTTCCTATAGGCCAGCATGAGTTTGGCCCACTCCCCCTATAAGTCTGTCTCTACTCAGACAAGGCCTGGACTCAAACAGTCCACCACAATATTGTGCTGTCACTCTGCTCTACTTCTGAAAAATGACACAGCTACTAGGTAGAGCTAGCAAGTGACTGGCAATCTTTTCTGCAACAGACAGGCAATGTTGAAAACGGTCAGCTGTTTGATGCCAGGTCTAAGGAGTAGATTCCCTCCTCAGGTTCCAGCCTTTTTAATCCTTCCCCTGGCTAGGGCTAACTCACAACAATGCTGTTTTAGCAGTCTGCTACTGCTGCCTAGTTCTACCACCTTGACCTTGTCCTTTTGAAATCATAGTGCACTGATAACATCTAGCAGTAAATTAATCCAATCTGCATTTTCTCAATTTATATCCTTTCGTCAAAATAAGCACTTCTTATCTTCAGCTTTAACGCTAGTCAGAGTTTAGATCACATGACTGAAAGCGACTGTTTCCATATTAATGTCATAATTTGTTAATTTGCATGCATTTTGATTTTTACTAATGTCTGAAACACACTAATTGTGTTCAGTCCTATCTTTAAAGGCACACTTGAGAATGGCTTTATGGGGGTTTTGGGGGGATTTCTTGCACAATGAGCCACTGCCAAGCTTCATAGATTCACTGTTACCTGTTTTTTCTCTTCATTTCTCTCCTCCTTTTGATTTCTGTTCCTTATGGTTTTGGTTCTATTCCTCTTCTCTGCTGGCTTCCCCTCCCTGTTGCGGCATCAGACCTGAGTGCTCCTAAGAAGTGTCGAGCGCGCTTTGGGCTCGATCAACAGAATAACTGGTGTGGCCCGTGCAGGTGTGTATGGTGTGTGCTTGCACTGGCCAGGGCCAGGTGAAGGCTGGGTAACTGCACACTGGGACTTCCTCCTTCGCTCTCTGCTGCTGCTTTTTCTTCCTCTTCTCTTCCCTGCCTCTGTCTGTCCCGCCAGGCTATCATGACCTCTCAGCTTCCTCCAGCCACGCCCTGCCGGTCTATCTCTAGGTTCCCACTATTTGATTTTTACCTTCTGTTTGGGAAGAAGGGTATTAACAGCATATGCCAGAGTGTTTGTATGAATGGTGTCTGTGCGTATGTGTTGATGAAGAAACATTTCTGGGATTACAGGGGGTTTCATTGCAGGATGTACAGTACAATAAGCCTCACTGACATTGGTCAGAAATCCTAAACTGGCAGGTCGGGGCTTGGAGGATCTGGAGCCTGATGGCTTGGTCAATATGGAGGACATCCCAGTGTTGCCAGCCTAAACCTAAGCCCTGGCTACATGTTTTTGTCTGTGCAATGACGTCTCCATTTTGTCTTTTCTTTCTTTTTCTATTTTTTTTTGTCTCTGTGTGTATGTTTGTGTCTACCTCTTTGGCTAACAGATGCAAATACCCCAAAGAAGTGTCGTGCCTTGTTCGGGCTTGACCAGCTGAGTTTATGGTGCAAACCATGCAGGTATAACTGCTGTAGTACCAATGGGAGGAAGACATCCACAATGAGCAGCTTCTTCTCCTTGATTATTTGCTCAGATATCCCTCTAAAACATGTTTCCATCAGTGTGGTAACAGATGGCAAACTCTTCTGCTCCTTTTCCTTACTGAGGAGCTTCCTGCTATAAATTCCCTCACAGCAATTTTTTCCTCATTGAACTCAGTTCAAGCCCAGTGGCAGAAAATGGATTTCTAAATAAGATTACTGAATATTTTATCTCAACAATATATCTTGCTGCAAGATCATGGTTTCCTAATTTAATCTGGAATAATATTTCTTACAGTCTGACTTGTTGTGGTTGAAATCCATTTTCTCTCCAGGCAGTGGATAATTACCTCCCATCTTCACTGTCATGTTTGTTCTAATTGGCGTCCTTTGAATAACAATGTTATGCTTACAAATTTAGCCCTGCTTTCTCTGAGGGCCTGCTCAGTGACACTCTTTTCTGTGCCCTCTTCCTCCTCCTTCTCCACCTCTTCTTCCTCCAAACTCCTCTTCAATAACCCTTACTTAGTCCCTACCTGTTGTCTTTCTGTTCTGACACAAGCAGTCTTTGAATTGGGAATATTTTCATGGTAGGTATTTGTTTCTGCTAAGTAATACCCTTCTCTGTGTCTGGCTTGCACCACACCCTGCCCTACTCTTTCTTGACACAACTCGTCAACACCAGCCATTGCAACACATTGTTTGTTTCTGCTGCTACACATTTCATTTGTTTTGTTCATTTATATGGGTCGGCTCGAAATCAATATGTAGTCGGATGATTTTAGTATTTTGCTGCACTTTGCAGTTACATGAAGAGGTCATTCTGAGCAGCTTATAAACCTATTTCAAAGGACATTTCTCAGTTTTTGTCACAATCCTAAATGTGCTGAATGTCCAACAAGTATTTAACAGATCACCTATATATTTGTATTCAAATTTTCTTTTGAAATAAGTAGGATCATACTCACCCACCTCCACACAGTCTGCCATTGTTGGTTGTTTCCACTTGGCTCTCTTATTTCCCTTCCAGCTGATACGCACGGTATCCAAAATACTGCATTATTCCTTAAACAATAATAGCAGATCATGAGATCAGGAGACAGGAAAGCGCAACAATTCAGTCTTCGTTTTAGGAGCCGAGAGGTTAAAAGTTCTCTCTGGGCTCCATTTCCTAAAAGATGCATCTGGTGTAATTTCCCCCGAGGCGGAGAAATCAATAATATACACAGGCACATACTATGAATCAATATGTCTGTTAAAAAATGGATATTAGCTCATTTGTTGCAGTTTGACAGACAGTTATCGAGAGCAAGATGTGTATGTAGTGGCAAAATGATACCTTTTTACGGCCAGTCGATACTCCGCACCACCCAGTGCTACAGTATCAGTGGAGAATGCACTTAAAAGCCTCATCCCCACTCTTTTCCAGACTTTCCTAGTGTTCTATACTGTCCGGTGTTGTGTGCTTGTACTGTCGAGCTTATCGGAAATGCATGCCTGTCTTTCACCCTGGCATGCGATCAAAGTTTCATGAGCCCCTTTTTGTGATTTGTTGATGTCCCGCTTCCTTTTCATTCTCAGTAATCTGCTTTCTTCATTCGTGTTTATGTAGAATTTTTCCCCTTCAGAATTACAGGAAAGGGTTTGATTTGACAATCTTAATTAAACATTAGATCAGCCTTATATGTTCCAAAAGCCTCAGTCTTTCTTTTTAAAAACACCTTAGTCTTCTTTTTACCTACTCCCTGTCCCTGTGAGTCTTAAATACTAATACTCCGTGGCCTTCAGCCATCCTTGTGATAGAATGGAGAGCTGAGAGAGGGGTCACTGCCAGGGTCAGGGTAAAGATGAGGTGGGCAGAGATTCCCCCTTAACCAAATCTTAATGCAGCCTTCGCAGCAGAGTCACCACAGATAAATGCAACAATCCCCTACTCTCCTAACTCCCCCTCCCTCCCCTCCCATGCTTGTTCACTGGGTCCCACTGAGCCCAACAGGCCCGGCCTAAGGACTCGGCAGGCAGGGGGAGGGTCCCGACCCCAGGCAGGAATGCAAACATGATGCCTTGACCCCTCACGCGCACACACTTGTGTCTGTGGGGCAGATGCTGGATAGTGTGGATCTTGTTGACTTTTTCGCCCTCGAATCCAAACTCTGTCCCCCCAGGAGAAGAGAGAGTAGAGCCAGATAGAGGCAGAGGAGTGAGACAGGGTCCAGTAACCTCGTGTTGCTGGAGAGAACAGGCTGATCCCCAGTTGTAGCTCTGCCTGTAAGAAAGGCTGAGTTTACATCCAGAGAGCAACCATTACTACATCTCATCTGCTTCATTTTCCTCTATCATCATCTCTGTGTGTGCTTTTCATGTCCCTGCTGCTTCCTATCCAGGTGCTTCACCTGTGATCTTTCCTTCATGTCTGTCCTGTCTGATGGTTTAGTATTTGGAAATTGACTGTGATTTCTACCATCTTCCTTCTTAGCACGAGGTATATAAAGCTACTTAAACGCACCTGCAAAATGTTATCAGTTATGTAAAACCAGTTTCAAGTAATGGTTTTCCTTAATTTGAAAAGCCAAAAGGTGCATTCAAGTCAGCAACAGTGCTAAGAGGCGATGCAGTCTGAAGATGTGATGCTAAAAGATGCTCTCTTTCTCTCGCCTTGTCCCTCAGGAGAAAAAAAAAGTGCATTCGCTACATCCAAGGTGAAGGCAGCTGTGCCAGTCCTCCCTCTACGGACGGAAGCTTACTAGACTCCCCCCCATCCTCCCCCTCTTCAGTGGTTCCCTCCCCCTCCTCAAAAGAGTCCAAACCTCAGACTGAACAAATGCAACCTCTCTCACTGACTATGAAACCGGCCCACCAGCCACTCCACCATCCGCACCTCCTGGCTGGGCCTCCACCATCTTTGGTTCAGCTGGAAAACTCTGCTGCAGCTAGGAAAACGCCTGGCACCTCCTCCCACAACGGAGCCCTAGAGCACGGCGACGTCTCGTCCTCGCGGCAGCCGGGCTCCTCTGTGGCGTCCTCAATGGCCCGGCCCTCAGCATTGCTGTGTCATTCCCACTCGCTCCTCCCCTCCACAGCCCCTCAGCCTCTGTCGCTAGTGACCAAGTCTATAGAATAGTCTACCCTATTCTTCTCCTCTTTTCTAGCTCTGCACACACACCTTTCTAGGCCCTCTCTGCTATATTTTACTTGCCATCAGTTCTTTTCTCTTTATGTTTCTGTGCCATAAGGCTTTGAAATTTTTGTTTTTGTTTTATTAAAGTTCATTGGTCAATATTTGACCCATCATTATCAAAAAATCTAATTATTATAAAGAAATGATACAATGAGCTGTAGTATAGCTTTGTGAATCTGCCAAAATTTTCAAGAATTTTGTTTTGTCTTTTTTGTAGTTTTAAACAGTGCAAACAGAAAAATTATCTAGTTCAACTTCAAAATGTTTAAAAGACGGATATAAAAAAAGATAGGCTAGATTATTCAATGAGCCCTTTTCTTGAAACAGTTGGTTCTCCTTCTTTATTTGTATTAAATACGAGCTTGCGAACCAATCATTTGACATCTGTTCAAACTCTAGGAGGGCATGAGGCTAGTGGTGACACCTCTCTGAGGAACAACTCTAATTGTGATGTTACTTGTTCTTGTTTAAATGTACAGAATAATGGGGAGGGGAGGGGGGGGGATTACTGTGTTAAATATGCATTCTTCCACTGCGTTGTCTTTTTTTCTTTGTTGTTTACCTTTGGGGTGGAGTCAGGCAAGTTGGGTGGGCTTGAGGGGAGGTCGGGGTGGGAGGGTTGAGGGTTATTCAATTCAAAATGTCACAACGCTAGGACCAGTAGTATTTATTGCTTTAGAGATTGCTTGTTGTATCTTGTATGTGTCTCTTTTTGACTTTTTTTTTCTTAATACATTGTACAAATATTTTTTCTTAAGGTAAGCGACTTATATATGAATGATCCATTTTTACAAGGAGGTTTTAAAAGGCAAATCTTTAGTGATTGATTTCTTTCTTTGCTGAAAACCTGGATTCCACTCAGTGTACTGTGTAGATCTCATGAACAGAAGTATGCACAACTTCATTTCAAGAAATGCGTCTATAAGCCATTTTACAAAAAGAAGAAAAGAAAACTTGAAACAAGAGACAGTGGGTACCGTGTCTTCAGTAGTTGGAAAAGTGTCTAAAGCCCTTCTTTTTTATTGCACAGTCACATCTCTGACTGTAGATTGGTGTACAGATTTTCCGTGCCAAATTTTGTGATAATTTTCTCTGCCCCTCTAACCATGCTGTAGGGATCTTCTTTTTTGTTTTGTTGTTGTTTGTTTTTTTTAATTTCGATACCATTCTTTGCTGTGACGTTACATAGATTGCTATGTATGTAGTATAAATGTTGCTATAACAAATGTGTTTGGTAGCAAATTGTCAAATATTAAAATTTAAACTTAATAAAAAGGCGGACATCATACTGTATAAACCCACAAGGGCCAAATTATGTATATTAGGAGGTTCATAAAAAAACTATTAAATACAAAAAAATACACAAACTGCCACTTTTAAGTACACTACTACATATAGGTAGATAGAAAAAATAGGCATGTTGATGTTGCAAGAGGCTGTAAAAAAAGCTACAAGAGAATCATCCACTCGGTGCCATTGTAGTTGACATGACGCGACTGTAATCTGTCGATTTCTTCTCTGGTTTATTAAGATGCTAATGATAAATAGTTTGAATGTTTCCTTAACGGCTGTGATGTTCCTGTTCTATTTTATGCTCTTATCTTTTTGTTTGTTTGTTTTTTCCTGTTATTTTAAATGGTTCCAAAACCATGTTTTTTTGTAATGAATAAATGTTTATGCTGTACAGTCTCTGTAGCATGCAGTTCTGTATTAATAAAAGCAACTTAGTATGTGCACATCTTTGTCTTCCATTTATTCGGAAATTCACTGACAGATATAGCGACCTTAAAAAATGTTTAAACCGCATCTCAGCAAGTGGCCCTTATCCAGCTACAGTTCTCTACAGTTTATAACAGAGAAACAATCAAATAATGAGACATGGTGATTTAGATATCTTCTTGAAATAAAAATAAAGTATAGCCATGTCTGAAGTTGCCTTTTGAGAACCATGCCAGGTTTCATGAAATGCAATGGCCAAATTAGTAGTAATTATATTATCAAGAAACTATTAACACAGGATGCTTTCCAAATTCCACTGTTTTCAGTACTTTGTGTTTGCACCCATGCAAAATGCTTCATATCAGTTATTCTACAGCCATTCAACCCATCACACACTTACTATTCACTTCCAATTCACTCATTAAAAATAATAAAGCAATCTGTAGGAAAATCAATCATGTATCATTTTGAAAACGAAAACTAAAAAAAGACAAAACTGGAGTATCAGAAAATCAAATTTGACAACTGCTCATGTGTACTGCTTTTTTTCTCTAGTGTTGTAGTGCTGAGATAATTTACACTCACTGCAGTGGTTCTTCCCCGTCAAACAGAAGTATCAGTAAGGTCAGAATACCCTATTTAATTGAATTTATAGCATAATAATGCTGGGTCATCATGTCCAGATCAGACACTTCAGTTCACACTGGGCATCAAAATGCATCTCCATAGCAGCTCGTGTGACCACTCGTTACTAAATTCTCTGCTTAGTTTGGATTTGATCTAAGAAGAAACGACAACTGCTGCTAAACCGAAAAAATACACATCTGCACAAGGTCATACATACAGACAGAGAGGAGGATCATGGTTAGTATTTGCTACTATTCGTCGGGGACAGACTAAATCTATTGCAAGGTATCAAGCACAGGCAAGTCAACTGTGTTTTGAAGATTTGTTGTGCTATATGCACACTACAAATTAGAACATGATCTGGGATGGATGCATACATTTGTAGAAAAAGTGGAGAGTACAGAACTGTATAACTGCATAAATATGTAGAGAAGACTACAGAACCATGCGAGGACTACTGTACAAAAGGGTTCTTGATGCTCTGATCCCTAACACTTACATACAGTAAGATAAATCCCCTTTTGCCTTCATTGTCTGACCATAATCGGCCATACCTGTGTCTCATGCAAATGGAACTCTAGCACTAAATTAATAAAGTAGTACTTGACCAATCCCCGTAGGGAAATTCTCCATTCCTTTGCTTCCGTCTACGTGGAGGCCAGAGTTCAGGATTAACTCAGTAACTTGCTGGACAACACTTAAACGAGGCTGTTTCTTGCTGACAAAGGGGCTTGAGACACGGTTGATCATAATATTTTAACTGAACATCTTTAAAATTGGGTGGGCATTTCAGGTTTGGTTTGGTTCTATTCTTATCTTTCGGGGAGGTCATTCTGTGTTGAAATTGGGAATTATCAATAAACTCCAGCACTGCTAAAATAGGGAGTTCCACACTCTACTATTTTCCATTTATATGCTACCACTTGGTCATACTATTAAAAAACACAATATCAGTTACCATTTCTATGCTGATGACACACAAGTATATCTCTCCATTGACACTAATGACACCAATCAATTTCCTCCACATGTGCATTGCAGATATCAATAACTGGATGGCATAACATTTTCTACAGTTAAACTAGTTAAATTATTATCATAGGTCCAGACTCATCACAGAATTACATTTCTTCCCATCTTGGTCCCCTCTCATCTACTCTTGCAGAAACCTCTGTATAATCTTCAATAACCACCTCAATTTCGACCAGCATATTAATTCTGTTGTCCAATCATATTTTTTCCAACTAAGAAAATCTTCAAAAATCTGGTAATTTTGATCTGCCAAGAACTTAGAAACAGTACTTCATGCATTCATTTCATCCCAGTTAGATTACTGCAATGCACTCTTCTCTTGTCTCACACAACAAAACGTCAAACTTCTTAAGATGATTCAAAATGCCACAGCCAGAATCAACAGGAAAGAACACATCTCACCAGTTTTAAAATCACTTAATTGGCTCCAGTCTTTCTTAGAATACATTTTAAAATTTTAATGATCGCTTTTTAGGGTCATAGCGGGTTAGCTCAAGAATATACTGTATACTGTAGCTGACCTCCTACAAGCCTAGATGTAACCTGAGATCCTCTGGTAGGTCATTCCTGGCCAATCCTCAGTCAAACCTCAAAACTTTAAGGTGATCGGGCCTTTTCTGTTCAGGTCCCTTAGTTGTGGAATGACCTGCATACTGCAGATTTTGCTTTTGTTTGCATTTTGCATACTACATGCTATATTTTGGCCAGATCAGTACGTACTGCTACTATAATAGACAGTTTCAAATACAGACATTGTCTTCTTTTAAGTCACTTTTAAAAGTCACTATTTTAGACTTGCTTTTTATTGATTATACGGTTTGTTTTATTGATTTCATTATCTTTCGTTGTATTTTATCATAATATTTTATTGACTGTTTGCTTATTGTCTTTTTTTAATCGTATGTAAAGTGCTTTGTAACATGTCTCAAAAAATGCTATATAAATACAGTATTATTATTATTTATATTACTGTGTGTATTGTAGCTGTCTGTATTCCGACATCAACACAAGGTGAAGCACTGAACACATTCAGCAAAGTCAAAACTACTTTTAATACATAAGATGTTGGATATTTTGTCATAGCAATTATTTAATTTTGCGGGGGGTTTTTTTTGCATTTATATCTGTGAATTATTGCTATTGCTGCATCTCAGCTCCTCCATTGGAGTTCTTTCAGTAGTTATGTCTGGAATCTTGTGTACACATTTTCTGTATTAGAAACAGCACACAGCCATTACATTTCAGTCAAAGCAGGCTGTGTTGTTTGCATTGGTCTCCACTTACGTGACGTTCTCAATGGATCAACAACAGCTTTGCAAGGAAACTGTTTGTGTGTACATGCTCGCAAGTGAGTGCAACATTTTATGGATTCACTCCATATACTGAGGAGAGCAGAATTGATTTATTTATTTGAAGTTTGCTTAAATCTACAAAGTATCCAAGCAAACAACGAGACACTATTAAAGTGTAGCTGAAGTACAGCGAGCATGTTGTACTTGAATGAGGCCATAATTTATAGACAGTCTTCTAATGAATACCAAGCAAAGAAGAGCTGAAACCAGGGGGATGGGTTCAGTTGTGATCAAGCAAATGTGGGACTTTTCTTTGTTCCCTTTGAATGTATACAATATGCTCACTTAATGCATCTCTGTCTGTTATATCCTTGAACTGTGAACCGTCGTAGCGTCGCATAACATGGGAGAGTCCTTGATGGTTCTATTACATTTCAAGAAGGAGGAAAGGCGTTGTATACCTGAGTAAAGAAATGACATTTTTTGATGTCAGTGTGGCATGGAGGAACAATGTTGAAGGCCATCGCTGCATGCTAGCATACGATTCAGAAAACATTGCAGAACATTATATATGCCCCCTAGGTTAAAAACAAACAAAAGATATTGTTTTGGATGTTATTTTAAAAAGAGATGTATATCCCTGACCCTTATCACAGTGAAAGAACTAAACTGAAAGGTTGAAGAAATGGCCGCAGCGTAGCATAAACATCTTCAATCGCCTTTGCTGAAGATGAAAATGCCACTCATTTTCATATAGCTTTATATTAACTTTATTTATTGATTTATGTTGTCCTCCATAATGACATGCCTCTTTTCACCCCATTTAGGTCTAATACGAAGTTAAAAGAAAAGAGGATAGAGGGTCACTGTTTGGTTTCTCTGTGTAGACGAGTTTTCGAAGGTGCTCTTCAGTTTGGAGCCCTTGTTTCTTGTGAAAGGACTTCTCATAACACAAAAAAATTAAACAGCCTGAATTGCACAGATAGTTCAAAAGAACGTATTGAAACCAACTCCAATGTACTGAAGCCCTGTTGTGACCTTCATCAGGGAGGAGCAAACCTTCATTCATTCCTCATGCACTTTGATATGCTGCTCCCCAAAGAAGACCACTGCGGGGCCAATAAAATTCATAGGTTCAAAAAGCACTTGAGTAATTGTTTGGGAATTGGAATACAGAGCCAGTGCCCTGTTTGCACTGTTCTTGACCATATCTCATGATCTCAAGATTTAAGTCATGTGTCTAAGGATGAACTGGAGTCGATTGATTTTTTTTCAGGATTGTAGGAAAAAAAACACAGAGGTAAAGGATTCTGAGGTCACGTCAATAGTTATTACAAGTTTGCACTCTACAGTGTAGGTGAAGATTGTGAGGAAGAAGAGGACAACAAAGGTAAAAAATGGTGTTTTGTATTCTCAAATAGTGGTGTGAGAAAAGAAGTTAGTTCAGAGTGTTACAGTGCAGGTAAAAAAAAAATTGTAACAAAAAAAGAGAGTACAGCCTACATTATCAGAATCACAGCAAACATCTGACAGACACAAAGTCCAGGATCTGGCCAAATTCTACATTAACTTAAGAGAGGACTGTGGTGCTACACTATTTCAGTTAAAGGTCAAAGTGTTCATGGAGATGCCGCCATTTTTGGCTTATGGCAGTTTAGCGAACATTAGCTAAAATAAACACAAAAGATTGGCAGAAGATGGCAGGGCTCAAAAATCACGAGATTGTCATTTAAATGAACTTTGCAAATTAAATACAATTTTGTGGCAGTGCCACATCTTTTTTTCCTTGTTAGGGAAATTAGATTAAGAATTATCTGTTGCTACAATGTTTGCCATGTGTTAATATATGCTTTGTGTTTTGGAAATACAAATAACTGAGCTGCATGCAATTTCAGCAAAATACATGAAACTCTGAAAAAAAAACTCCAATTCTTGATAAAGTAAACAAGTACAAGTAAAGAACTCCTGGGTGGTTGCTTCTTTTCATGTCATTAGAGGCTCAAAACCCCTTGTCTATAACTATTTTTATCCATTTAAATACATACTACTCAGTAACTTGTAGACTAAATATCCTTCTTTTTTTACAAAACCAATTTTTGAAAGGATCATCCCACTCTTTATTCAGTAACAATTGTCCTCTAACCTTGAAGAACAAAATGATGCACATGAAAGATGGGTATTTTGAGAGATTTTCTCTTTCCTACAATATGAAAGAGTATATTTTATCTAAGAAATAAATAGGGGCTACAACACAAGGGAAATTTTGGTACAACTTGGTGCACAATGCTTTCCCTAAAGGATTATCCTGTGGTGTGCCAGTAACAAGGCCATCTTTAATCAGAAAGATTTGGGATCCATTAAGGCCATATTGTGTGTATTGCACTACAATAAATTCTGAACAGAGGGAAAATGAAAGCAGCGCTGGGCTGTTCCATCATAGAAAAATTTCAGCAATTCAGACCAGAACATGGAGGGCCTTTCTTCTTTTTCAGCTCGAGTCTCTCTCATAAACCTGTGGACCTCCTTGAAAATTACATGCCACAATGTCTGATATATGAAACCAAAGGTCGCACAGACAGATTGGAAAGAAGATATATACAATAGATATTTGAATATCTATAAAACAGAGCTAAAATAAGAATGAATACTGGACTTATATCGATCAGTTGTCCAGAAATATGACTCCAAATGAATGCTAATTCCAAGGGAACAAAATGTAAATAAGCAACTGTTTGGCTAATGAGTTTGTCAAGTTTTTTGTCAACTTCATCAATGTTGTGTTCAGAGCTTGTTTATACTGCCCCCAAGTGGTCAGAAAATCAGTTAAAGCAGGTTTAGTCGACCTCTTTAGGCAGCTAATACTGCCAGCTCAGCACAGCTAACATCGGCCATGCAGAGCAACTGGGCCTGAAAATGTATTTGGAAAGCCTGAAACCTCTGCAAGTCACCACTACTGTATTGATTAACAACCCTACCAATGCTCTACAGAGATATATTGTTTATTCTATGCTATAGGACATTAAACATCTTATTCGTCACACTTCTAAAGTTTACGTACAGCCTAATCATTGAATGCATTTAATGTCAAAATGATAACAGCTTGATACTACCTAGTAGTACTTCATGTGGGGACTATACAGCAGAAATAACTTGAGAGCAAGTGTGAGGCCAAGACAGAGAGAGAGACGCAGAGAAGAGGTGCAGCATATATACAGGTGTTATGTGTATGTGCTGCAGTCTTAGTGTAGGCTTGTGTGTCACCTTCCCAGCACAAGTGCCCTAGTCCCTAATGATGGCGGTGTGCAACGAGCTAACTACCCTCACGGTGGAGCGAGCCCCCAGGCTAGTGCCACATCTCTCCATCAAGGCCTGCCTTCATCCCGCTTTACACTGGGCCCTTTCCAAAGACACACACATACACACATACGCAGAGCCAATGACAAATAATTCATATTATGGCCTGCCTGAAAGTTTGCCACACTACCTCATTAAGCAGCCTATTGTAACTGGCTGACATTCTTTCAGCACAATAACATTCCTTGGTCGGGTTGTTTTTGAAGTGACATCTCACTAGAGGGAAACAGAAATAAATAAAGAAATAAAAACACCCAGTTGTGCTTGTTGTTTTTCACCTTCGGAACTCTCAAGGTGATGTAACTTCAGCTGCCAGATATCAGTAATGGATCCCTGTTGTTTCTTGATATGAATGATAGATATTAATGAAGACACTATGGCTCAATCCAAACCTACATATTGAGTTTGATCTCCCACTTAGGGCTGCATTGATTTTTCCTCTTAGCCGCACAGTCCAGTGCACCTCTTCTGACAAACCAATGAAAATTAGTCTGTTTGATTCCATATGCAAAATTTACAACGGACAAAGAGAGAGGCAGGCTGGGTAAGTATGGGAGGAGGAGGAGCGCATGGGCATTCAGGGAATGGGGTGTATGGCTTGATGCGGTGTGGAGAGGGGGTAAGTGAATATCCTCCTTTGATGTGCTCCATGTTGGCACGCACGGCAGCAAATGGCAGAATGGCAACAGTGTGGGTGTTTTTTTTTGTTTTTTTTTCATGAGTGGCAGTCAGTCAGTTCAGAGGCGCTGAGCTCCTGGCGAGCCTACAAGGCATGTGGCTAGGTGCTCTCTGTCCTGGGGGCGAGACGGGGAGAGCTCCGACTTTTCCGGGGCATCAACGAGGCATGGGAGAGGAAGAAGAAACTTTCTCAGCAAAGTGAAAGGGGGGAAGAGGGGGGAATCATCCAAGCAAGGCAGACTTGAAGTTAAAGCACAGACAAGCACTTCAGTCTTCATTTCAGTCTCGACAAGTATGCCAAACATGGATTTTGCATAAACACACAGCACTTCAGAGGCAGACGTAGAGATAAAGATGAAGTTATTCGAATAACAAAAGGGAAAATGAGAGGAAGATGGAAGGCGAACCTCCGAACATGGGGAAAGACGGAAGACAACCCCTGCTAAGTTGGATTCTGCGGCTGTCTTCCATCTCCCTCAGCAGATAGCAGGAATGATAGCGGAGTATGTTCCAGCCTTGTATAATAAAGTCCAGATGCATCAAGTCAGCTCTGCTCCTCATCATCACATGCTGTGACCTTGGGAAAACTACCTCAGCTGTGGGCTCTCTCTCATATTTACAGAATACTGCAGAAACATCGCAACCACGCTCGCTGCTTTGGGATTAGGAGTTGAAAATTCCAGAGTAACAAACGTCTTTTCCAAATGCCAAACGGCTGCATCACTGTCCTCTGTTATTATTGAATTAATGGAGTGGGTTGCGTTCTCCTCTCCTTAACAGTATTCTTCCAGCATGAGAGGCGATGCTGTTGAGCTGATCCTGACCTGTCCTGTGCACTAACACAGAGGCCATTGTCAATGTGGAAGATCTGTTCCATTTTGTCTACTCAGCCTCATGAACAATCGACTGTTAATTGTAAGAGGCCAAAGGGACATGCACTTTTTTCACCTGCATGTAACCAAGTAGCTCCACTGAGATAGAACACCTTTGGCTAAGAAAGCAGCATCATGATTTAACAATATAATAAATAAGCAACATGTAATTAAAATCAGATTATATTTTAAGCACAAAATCAACACGTACTGTAGTCTGTCCTCTAAGTTACAAATAATAAGGAAGCAGACCCAGAATGGCCTTACAGAGAACCATTTGTCATTGAATTGGAGGAGAGATAAGAGACTACAGTAGATAAAATGGTGTGTGACAACTTAATAGTGATATAAGGAGAGTGATGTACTAATGCACTGGGTGCAAACCTGGATGTAAAACATCACTGTAATCAATTAAAAGTGGCGACAGTCTTCCTATGTTTAGTTGCCAAAGAAAAACTTGAGTAGTCCTTAAAATAAAGCCTCAAATCCTGCTCCAATTTTCCTACAAGGTGCTGAAAATAAGCCTTGGAGAAGAGGCAGTCGTCAATTAGCATTCCTAAGCCCTTGTGAAATTTAACAGTCTCAATCACTTTGCCTGAGTATATACTTAACAAGCTGGTTTCATCCCTAGGCTGACACTGGGAGCAGATTGTGATTTTGTACTGCATATTACTTCTTATTACCTCTTTTAGTGATGGGAGATTAGAAAGCACAAGACACACTGATGTGGCTGAGAATAGCAGGTAAAAACATTTCACTGATTTTCAACTCCTCAGTCAAGTGCAATGTATCACAACTTCAGTGGCACACACTCACTGTATGAAACAAAAGTGGTGTAAAAGTGGGACGGCAAGTCTCATCGAGTAGACACAATTACAGTGTTGAGGATATGCTGTGAGCATCGGATGTAAGACAAGAGAACCATTTTAAAAGGAGATTAGTGCTGACACCTCCCTGTGTCTCAGCGTGCAGTGATCACACTGCGCCAGCTACTGTGTGTGGGAGGCCTTTTGTCACTTGTACCATTCAAAGTAGGAGAGGGAAAACAAGCGATGGGATGACACCCAGCCGCCTCCGGTAGATCAAAACCAAACTAATAAGCCAGGATGCTCAAATTAACAATGAGGCCTCTTGTTTAACTCAGCTGCTTGACTTCCTCAGCTGAGGCACATCAAGTACACAGGGACATTTAAATCCATATGAGGACGAGACTTTGGAAATAATGACTGCACTCACCGTCATCGGAAAAAGAATTTGAGTGGAAAGATGATAACAAAAGCTATTTTCTGTCAACATGCCTCCATGTTCTAAAGTGTGATGTGCATGGCTCACAATCACAACAAAAACTGTGATAGACATCAATTGATAACAAAAGCAGTATACTGTAGTTCAGATGGAGGCATATTAAGAGGCCAGTCATCCACTTAGTGGACCTTGGAGTAAAGCACATGCAGCCCTCCCTTTGCAACGATAATCCATCTCCATTGTTCCCCTGAAGAGGCTTGTTGAAAATTAATTTAGGCTGGTCAACAGTCAATAACATGTTCCCCAGAGACACGCAGTTTAACCCCCATACTGTTCAGTGTATTAGAGCACGCACACACACTCAAATCCACATTCCACTCAGTTGCCTCTCAATAGTGTGAGGAAAGGATTATTGACCAATTTCTGAGCTTAATGTGCCTACATTTCACCCTCCAGGCAATCCACTCTCACCTCCTCCACCTGCTTTTATCATGTTGTCATGTTATCGTGTTGTCATGTTGTTTTTTTATCCACGTTGCACCATTAGACGAGAATTTTTCAGTGACAGTGATGAGGACCGTGCCGGGAAAGTTATCCAACACCAACCTGATGCTTTATTTTATCTCAAGAGATTACCCTACATAAATAATGGCTTGATTAAATCCTAGGTAAAATTTGGTTGGATTGAAAACTACAGTTTGTACATTTCTAGAAATATCATTATTTTTCTTTTATCTTTTAGTGTGCTCGGTAATATATTTAAAATCGATATTATTATATTAATAAGACTATTTTTGCACTATTAATATCGGCAAATATATGAAAAATAACAAAATATTCACATTAATGCCGAGAATTAGTAATGCATTACATGAGACAGATCTCTCACACATGCAAACAATATTTCATTTGGTTTGTGTATTGGTTGTTGTGAATTCCAATTTGCAAACAAACAGAATTGTGTAAAATGGTAACACTATATGATAACGTCATGATACAATTTCACTCAAACTTGATAAATGATTATATTGAATTATATCCCTGCCTGCTGTTAATGTGACATGCCATTTTAAAAACTTATTTAAAGTCATATATTCAAATTGGGTGAAAGAAACAAAAACAAACATTTGTGTGTTCTCACTATGATCTTTTCTTGCTAAATGATGTGGGTGATTTGTTTGTTGAGGACAAATGATCCGTACAGAAATACAACCTGAGACAAAAGGGAGAGAAAAAAAACATGTGCACTAACCTGAAGCCCTTAAGACCACTCGTTATACAGCTGTATATTCATTTCAGATCACACAAAATACCTGACAATACTGCTGTCAGCTTCGCGTTTGGCCATTCACCGTAGACAGCGTTTGATTGGATTACAGACATTTTCACATCTTTTGCTGGAAAGTGCACCGGATATGTTTTAGGGTAGTCAGCTATTTTCAATGCTCAGTGCTCAAGTTCAGTGTTTGCAGACATAAGCATGAGGCAATACTGAAAAGGAGAAACATAATAGCTTGTACTGTCCAGTGTGTGTATTTATTCTTCCGTAAAGTAGACATAGTGATTCATCCCTAAGGCTCACCCTATAAAAAAAGCATCTCTGTCTAGTGACAGACTGAGGCAACAGTCGGCAAAAGTGTTGCAATTCCCTTGAACAAATTTGGGACACTTACATAAGGACATTGTCTTCAACTATTATCTTTTCCAGGGCTGAAAACATTCCCGAGTGACAAAACTCCTGACTGTCTTGTTAAATATAAGAGCAGATTACAGTTAATTTATATAGATGATGACATAATTAGAGTAAGACTGAATGTTGATAAATCTTTGGTGAAAAATGAGACAGAGAAAAGGATTATTCTGTCATGGAGAAGCTTTGTGAATATAATTTAGATTACTTCTCATTTACTCACACTCAGGCACTGACATGCTGTAATGCTTAGTCATAAGAAAGATTGACAAGGTACTTCTACAGAATAATCCTTATTTTAATCTTACCTTGTGGAAACAATTAAAACTGAAGTGAAACAGACATTAGTAAATATCTTTATAAAGTGTAAGCACTTGTTTTTCACCTGAGTGTCTCGACATTGTGGGAGAAAATAAAGGCTTTTCTCTTACTCACTTGGCGCCAGATACTCATAACCAATCCTGCGCCCTGTATCTATTGATAACAAAACTGTGTTTCTCCAACTCTCACCTCCTCTGAGAGGAAAACTACAAGCCCCTGAACGTTTGGCGCTGCTGAGATGTGTATAGAGGAGCACACATGAGCCATTTTGTCAGAGCAAGTGGTGAGGGTTTGGTGGTGAGTGAAGACACTAGAGGAGAAGCGCCTGTATTAAAGTTGAGAAAGAGTGAGAGAGAAAAGAGAGAATGGGGCTCAACCCCCCCACATCAAAGCTTTTCCCTCCAGCGTTGTCTTGTGATATTTATTTATTGAGATGATTTTGCCAGAAACCCAGTGGCCTGGCTGTGCCCCCCCACTCTTTGATATGTTGCTTGGTTCTTAGCTGGCTGTCCTCAGAGAAAGAGAGGTCGGGGGGTCAGCCAAAGAGAACCCCAGAGGAAAAAACATGGCTCACAGAGTACACCTAGAAACACTACACACCATACCATATACACGTACACACACAAACAGCACACCAGATGATGCACGGGGAAAGTAGGGGGGAGGATCAAGCATTGATTATTATTAAAGGGCCAATGATTTGTTTCCTTCACCATTTGGAGGAACACGGCTCACATCTAAATGAATATCAGATTAACACCTTGAAGTCATTACAGCGCACTCTTGATTTTCATATTCAGTCCACGCACCACAACAAGCTAAACACACACACACAAACAAGCTGAAGTGTGATGAAGCTCGAGAGATGTTTTTTTTTCCCATGTGTGTTTTTTTCATGTCTAGTGGACAAAGAACAGAGAAACAGCCTCGGGGTTCATTTCTCTCATTAAAATGTCCAAATACAAAACAGGTTGACACCTTGTAATGAGGATATCCACACACGTACACATGCTTTGCACACACAACCACGGTAGTCAAAGATCACTTGTACATCAGTCAGATTACAGCCAGGCCTCTTGTAACCAGATGAAGCTTCCTTTATGGTCAAAAAAATGGTCATGGGCCGCTGAGAGAGCTAAGCTTAGCTGTAGCGGGGAGCCAAGAAGGACGATCCTGATCCAGTAAGCCCAGGTGGAAGCCATTTATTAGTTCCATGTCGTTTGCGATGTAAAATAGCCTGGGGATGGACCTGGGGTTGCATGTTTATAGGCCAAATAATTTCCATGGAACAGTAAACCACTGGATGGGATAGAGCTGTGAACTCCTTAAAACATCAACTGGAATTGCCATAACATCAGGACCTAAACAACAGTTTTTCTGCTATCACGTGGGGTGTAATTTGAAGCATCTCAGGTTGTACATTTTATTTTTTGCCTCTAAGTGTAGGCCTACGAGCCCATGGCTAGCTCAAGTTTAAAAGTAATTTATGGAGGAAAGAAATGCACGCAATGTTAAGGTTATGGTCAACAATACAGTACAAATCGGAGACACAAAACAACAGTGGAATCCATGCATACTGATGTTTTTTATCATTTATTTTGGCAGTCACTAACTCTGAGTAAGTGAGGAGGGCCCCTGTCAATGGGCCCCCGTGTCAAAGCCATCCACAGAGAATTCACAAAGCGGGGCGGGGAGCTTCACCGCAGGTTGTAATTTCAGCCGCAGGGGAGGGCATGCTCATCTTTTTTGTGTGACAGATCTCCAACATAATGCATTGTCAAATAATTCTTAATATGGCAAGTGTGACACGATGGCCACGTTCTCAATATTCAGATTTGCTCTGGCTCATAAACTCAGCTGCCACAGCGTGCCATTGGCCCATCAATCAAGACATCTCCACACCCCTGGCCCCCCTCCCGCGACTCTTTTTCACCTGTCATTCCATTTGAATACGAGGTGGCGCTTGGATGGCTTCCACAAAATAAGCCTCTGGGAGAACACGGCCTGGCAAAGCTGTTTACACATGTAGGAATTTTGACTGAGGAATATGCATAGCTCTCCTGTGCCAGTGGATGTGACAACCCCTCTCACCCCAGTCAGAGGTCTTTTCCAGACTTATTTACACATTATAAGGTATATCTCATCATCTTGTGGAAAGAGTAAAGGATTTTATAAATCAATTTGAATATTTGCCTATGATGTTGACACTCATTGTTTGAACAGGCTTTTACAAAATTCCTTGACAAACAAGGTGGCTAGAAATTAAAGGCTTGACAATGTTTGCTTTAGTTTGACGAACAAACATCAAGGGCTGACAATCACTGCCCATCTTTCTTAGTCTCCCCTTCAATAAGTCTCCATTTAGACACCCCCTATAATTGAACTTCTGTAAACAATAATCCATCTAAAAGCAGAAGGGCCATTTAACACAGACTGATTGGCTGTGTATGAGGGTAAACAAACAGACTGCTACTGGATCTGTCACGGCTTGGACCCCTCTAGATAAAGATGGATGGGGGAGTGGAAAGGAGGGAGGGGGCCGAGGGACTGGGACAGGCAGTAAAGAGCCGCGTCAACTGCCCTCCCTCCTCATGCATTAAATTCAAAGGAGGCTGGTGTACAAAACTCCCACTGATCAATTGTAAGCAAAAGGGAGTGGAGGAAGAGAGGCGGGGGGGTGGCAACAAGGCTCTGGTTTGGCATACGTGATCAGCACATTGGGCCAAATGATGTCATCCATCAGGATGGACACTGCAATTTGCCATCTATTTCCTCATCAATCAAACTTGAGCTCTTACAAGGGGGTGGGCTATGTGTTTATGTGTGTGTGTGTGTGTGTGTGTGTGTGTGTGTGTGTATGCATGTGTGTGCGTCTGTGTGTCTTCTACAGACAGAGAGGCATCGGTAATCTCCAGACCTTACCTGAAGGGCATTAAGTGGCATTAACAGAGTGCAGCAATCCGCTCCACTGCTCTCTTTTATCCGTGAGTAAGATTTACAGTCTGTTAAAATTGAATTAAACATTATGGATACAATGCTCAGGGATTTTTGTTCTGCAAATTTCCAAGTTTTTATCCAAATAAAATTCTTATGCTATTGGGAAATACAAACTCTGCAGTCATGATATAATTTAAACTTTGCTAGAGAAGACAGAAGACTTTTGGGGGTTTTATCCTTTTTTTTCTAAAATATCCTATATGGTGTCTGCTCTCTCTCCTGCTGCACTGCTATCAGTAACTTCAGAGCATTCAGCTGTTGAGCTGTTTTGAACTCAATGCGCCTTTGGCTCTTGAGTACACTGTATCTCATAAGATCCTCTAACTGACCACTAGATGTTACCCCTGCTAAATTCACCAAAGAGCTCCTTAATACATTTAGTAACAGCTACTTAGCCGCTGGCACATTTCCATACACTTTTAAACATGCAGCATTTTGACTGCTCTCGAAAAAAGCCAATTCAGAATCCAGTTAGTCTCAGCAACTACTGGAGGCTTCAATCATAAAGATTTTATAGGAATTGCTTATCATGAAACCAGGTTCCTTTAGTGGAAACATTTGGGGGGAAAAAACACTCTACATATCCACGTTTTAAATTCATAAACTGGATTAACAGTGTTGGATGGTTTGCCCTGGGCCTCTCAGATTGATTAAAGATCTGATTAAAAGTATTTCTCCTCACAAATTACCAGTTGGATTCTGATCAGTTTATTCTCAGCGCATTTTCAGTCTTATCTTATGAAACAACTGAGCCTTTCCCAAATGGTGGCTTGAAGATACAGTAGATATTAAGTGTTTGATAATAAATTGCACATTCAATATTTCAAGTATTAAACCAGATATGTGGTTTAGAGCTAACCTGTGTTTTTTTACATGATAGAATAAATATTTGATCTGAGACAAGCAGGGTGGCAAACCTCAGTCTGAGACCCTTTTGGTCATTCCAAAGTCTACACTGAAGGTCACGTGTGTTAAAAGTATTTTCTGTCAGGACCATTAAGCATTGGAACAATGTGCCTGAGGAGATCAGGGCCTGCTTTCCCAAAAGCAACTCAGCACCAGGATCACCTTTGCCCACTGACTTATAATTGAACTGCGCTGACCATGGCAGAAAGACGCCTCTGGGAATCCCAGCAGACAACAGAAAGATCGGCAGCTAGCATGAAATCATAGAAGATCACGTTTATGGACTTTATTTAACTAAACCTTTTATAAATGTCTGAATTCAAATTGCCAAGTACAAACACTGAGTTTGACCTAGGTCATTGACACATGACAATACATTTAGGCTTACTATACAGGATTGACATACCACAGTAGTTTCAGGGTATAACATACAAAGGAAAGGTATACTAAGTAGTAGTATCATTTTGATATCAGTACCAAAACTCAACTTAAAATATGGTAGAATTGGCATTAGTATAGAAACTTTCGAATGATGCTCAGACCTACAACTGTCAGCCTGGGACCCTCTTCCTGTTTTATTTCTTCTTCTCCTGCTTCTTCTTCTGAATATTATTAATACAACTATGACGTTTACTAATGTCGCTATTACTACCACTACTAATAATCAATCTATCTGCGATCTCGCGACCATTATCTGACCCAGAAGTTCAGAAAAAAACACCACTCTCTCCCTCATCACTTTCCTCTTCTTAAATACACTGTTGAGATAATGGTCTTCTCCCCTCTGGGGGGACAGGAGCGACCAGTCTTCTCTGGGACTGGAGAAGATCAAGTTCACCTCATTATTAACCTAAACAGCCCCTCTGACCTCTGCATCACCCACCCACCAGGCAGCAACATGTGCATCTCATTGTGGAAGGACTCATTTGCCCCCCTTTTACCCCCAGCCTGCCTCAGCTGGCTCATGTGGAGATCCAGAGCTGATTTATGGGCCGGATTGGTCCCAAGTGACTCGTATGCTTTGCAGAATGTGATGCATGACTAAGGGTTAGCACAAGTGCTTCTTTCATGATTGATGAGCAGGCAGAGTTAGTTAATTAGTTAGTTAAGCGGTATTTATTCAGGAGATCTCATTGAGATCAAGATCTCTTTTGCAAGAGAGACCTGAGAACAAATGACATATACACAAGATCACAACAAGAAAATTGATTTACTCAAAACACTTTTTAACTTTTGAGCAAGATGTTCAACATGAGTTTTCTCTTTCAGAGGATGGATAGAATTGGGAAAATCATTGGTTTGTGCTCTTGTGCGACGCATTTCGTCTTTTAGGATTTTAGAACAAGCTTTAAATTAAACAGGGAGGTCTTGAGGTCATTGAAAGCAGACTGTAATCTGGAGTAGGCCTGGTTTGTGGTGGGCCAGATGGCATACAAGATGGAATCATCAGCATAAAAATGGGCATTACAGTGCTGACTGGAAAAAAAAATGCACATAGTAAATAGCAGTGGGCCTAATATCAATCCTTGAAGGACACTTTTATCAACGATTTAGGGACTTGATTTTAAACCGGTGGCAACAACAGTTTTAACTATCAGAAAGAGATGATTTCAGCCAGTTGTAAGCAGAAACATTGATACCCACAGAAAGCAGCTATTTAACAAAATGTTCAAGCATCAAAAGCCTTGGACAGTTTTACAAAGAGTGCAGCACAGTGTTGCTTTTTATTAAGTGAGTTAATGTCATCCACAACAACTGATCCAGCAGTTACAAAGTCTAAAGCCTGACTGCTGTGACTGAAGGACATTATCCTCTTCCAGCAAGCCATGTAGTTGTGAGTTGACTAGTGATTCTTGGATTTTTGACAGACAAGGTAGCTTGGATATAGGTTGATAGTTCTTTAGGTCAGGAGTGTCACCACCTGTGTGCATTGAAAGCACCTGAGCAGTCTTCCCTACTGAGGGAATTTTGCATGAAGTAAAAGTTGAATTAAAAATGTCTACAAGTGATGCAGTTATAACAGGAGGTGTATGTTCCTATGTTTAATTTTATCAATGCATTATATACCTCTAAGTATGTGACAGGTCTGAGTGAAAATATAAGTGCTATTATGTCTGAAGTGAGGACTAGGAAGGGGACAGTTTTGTGATGTTTTAGTGTTGTCTTTGGCAGTGTGAATGAAATGATGATTAAAGCTTCAGCCAGGTCACTTGTTGAAATAATGGGCCATTTTCACCATTAATTACTTGTTCTTTAAGGATTTTACCAATTTCCAGAATGCAGTTCCATTACCATTGCACTTTCAGAAGGCAGACAGATTGCTTTTCTTATAAAAGGTTCCTCTGTTGTCTGAAGTTATGCCAGTTAGTGTTTGTGCCAGAAGCTCTTGCAATGGGCCAAAGTTTATTTCTATTACGTATGGCTAGAGCAAGTTCAGGAGAAAACCAGGGGTTTGATCTATTTTTTATTCTAAATGTTTTGCAAAGGAGCATGACTATCAGCAGTGAGGGTAAAAACTTTAGAAAAATCATGTAGCGCTCGACTATAACATGTTATTCTGATGTTAGAGTGATATAAATTGTTAAGGAAATCTTGTACATTAAAGTGCTTGAAATTTCTCTTTGTAATACATTTTGAGTTTTCATTTCACTAATGTTGTGGGGTTAGTTTTTTTAGAATGACAATTAATGTAGATTTAGAAAGTTTGGTCCAGTTGCTTTGTATATCAGCTGAGATATGTTTAATTCAAGACAGAGATCTTTCAGCTTGTCTGATTTGCTGGATAACAAGTCAAGGTTAAGGTCAGCTGCAGGGTGGGGCTAAATGCAAATGACAGTTGAGCACCCCCCAGATATCCAGAGCGACATAATCACATTTCTTAGGCAATGACGAGGAGTAGATGTACAGTGAAATAGTTCTTTACATAAATGAGTACACCACCTCCTTTACTTATCACATCTAAATAAGTCATATCCAGTAATGGAAAGAGCTTCCTTAGGAACTTTGGCACTGAGCCAAGTGTCTGTAAGAATAAAAGAGTGATTTGAAAAAGTTGACAATCTTTAGTTTTAGATTTTGTAATTCCTGTGCAAAAATACAGCATCGAAATAGTGTTCTTAGCAATGCTCTGCCATTTTCAGCTGTAACAACGAAGTTTCAGTAAACCCTTGTGGAGGCTGGAGTGATGAAAGCCTAGGCTATTAGTGCATAAACCCAAATGTAATCAGGCATGCGTGTTTCCTTTTAAATGCATTTCCTCATTGACACATTTATTCCTCATTAGGCCTGTATGAAAGGGTTTTTATTGCATATTAATTGTGAAAAATGATGAGGCAGATGGCGAATTCCAGCAAGGCCCAAGTGTGTGGTGCATTTATGTGCATGACGTACTGTTTGAAATCGTATTACTTATCTGGGGTTAACCGATCAAGTGAGTGCTATTATCAGCTATTAGTATAATGTGTAAGCCCATTTGATCCAGAATTTCATGGGATTGTAAACACACTTCTCTCTTTTTGAGTGTTGCGTTTTTAAAATGTTAAACAAATAACACACAATACAGTGTGTTATGGAGACCATACAGGGTGGTGTTTCTTAAACCCAGACATGCTTAGTGTTGGAGCACAAGAGATACAAAACAGAAGGACAGAGGGCCGACGGTTTCACAAAAGAATAAATATGCAAAAAGAACAAAAAGTAGAGGCACTGTACAAAACACACACACACACACACAACAGATTCTCTCGTTCTCGCTCTCTTTGTCATCCAGTTTCAGTGCTAGCGAGAGTGCTGGCATCCACTAGGGCTGGGAGATGTTCTAAGACCTCTTCTTACTTTGTGCCAGCTCTGCTATACCCTAGTGGGTGTGCGTTTAAGTTTCCCCATCTGCTTCTGTTCACATTATCTAGCTCCAGGGCAGGCACCTTGTCTAAAATACACACATGCACACACACGCACTCTCGCACAGACACACACACACACTCAGAGTTTCATCTTTGTGCTGATGACGCAGTTTTACAGTTGTGTGAAGCCCCCACACACAGCATAGCAGGGGTGTTTTTTTATCTTACCTTCCTTTTCTTTCTCGACAGAACAGGCGAAATCAAGAGGAAGTGCTGGCCTCTGGAGAGCGGAGGCCGCTAACTTCCTCTGAGCGTTGTGATCACTGGCTGCTCGTCCCTGGAGGTTAAATCAGCGGTGGAGCTCGGAGGACTTAGGGGAGCAAACATCACTAGCGGTTCTGCTGTGAACGAGGGGCCAAATTTGCATCAGAGTTCTGTTTTTAAATACCTCCTCAATCAAATCATATTCTTCGGCGTTGGGTTATGACTTTCGAGGTATGGGCAAACTAAATAAAAGCTACACAAGCTTCAGATTCTTTAAGAACACTGATTATAATCTGACAAAATAAAGGAGGTGAGTAATACATGAGGATGGTGTAAATGCCCAAAGTGATTTGCCATGTCACACTATTAAAATAAAACCTAACATAGCCGCTACGTGACTGAGGAAGGGTTACAATGAGAAAGGAAACTCCAAGGCTGCCAATGTCCCCCCCCCCCAGAGCCATCTGACGTGGCTATGCTCTCTCTTTCTGTGCTATGACTGGTGCCATAAAAAGCTGATTGAGCTGTCTGCTCAAGGGGTCAGAGGTCAAACTCATCCTGTCAGAAGCAGGCTGGTGGTGAGCCACAGGGAGGGGTTAGGGGGCTGTGACCTGTTGATTGTCCGAGGTATGATGGACTGGGAGGGGGGGCATAGGGAGGCTGCAGTGTGTGGCTCCCGTGAACTATGAAGAAAATCAGCGGCGACAAGAGGTGACTCAGGGTTGCTGAACAATTCTGTCACCACCTGACGCTCTTTTCTAAAACTGGGGAGGAAAAGAGAAGGTTGAAAAGGAGAAAGAGAGAATATGTCCAGCAGGGGGCTGTTCTTCTAAGAATATTTTAGTTCAAAGACGTAGTCAGACGTCATTCAGAAGTTATTTGAAAATACATCAGTGGAAGTTAAAAATAAAAGCACCATGAGGTACCTGGCACAATCACATAGCTATTATGTAACAAAGTAAAATTCATGAAATGCCTTGGTCCATTTCTGGAAGTATCATCTCAACAGATTTATGCATGCAAGCTATTTCCACCTCTCTGCTAACAAAACCTCAAGGGCAAGGTCCAACAGACCCGTGAGCACAGCAGGCTGTCAGTGATGACACCTTCTTTACTGTATATCTGTGTGAAAACCAAGAGTCTCTGACGGCCATGCAGTGCCATCAAACAAACGATTATTTCCAATTTAAAAAGAAGTGCCTTTCACATGTTTAGTTTTCATGTTTCTTTCAGTTCCCTGGAAAACCTCGTCTGGGCCCCCATGTTTCACAGCCATGAGATGATGTGTGTATGCCTGTGTGCCTGCCTCCCCTCTCCCTTATTGCTTTATGTTTGCTTATCTGTTTGCCTTTACTTATTCATATCTGCGTTTTGGGCGCGCCTTTCTTGCCTCTTGATATTTGTCAATATGGGCTTGACCTCAACGGGCCAAGTCTCTCCTCTGAAGTGGGAGCTGGCGATAGCCTTGAAAAAAGACCTTTAAATTAAACGAGGGAGAACACAGATTGTTGTATAATTCATCTGGACCCCCCGCGGAGGATCCTCTGTGCAGTCGTGTTACTGTCTAGATTAGAATTTCCTTTTGTTGCTGCCTGTTTGTGTAATACACAATGTGGATCCTGCCAGGGCCCAGTAAATTACCTCTTTATACATTCATTTGCCTTAACCAAGAGAAAGGGGGAGAGGGAGCGGAGGGGAGAAAGAAAAAACCTCTTGATTTCACATACAATGAATAAGTTAATAAAAAGATTTTTTCCCTCTCCTGTGCATGCATTTTTTTCTCTCCCCACACTTGAAATCATCCTTACCAAATCAAAAAGTCAGAGAGAAAGAGGAAGGGAGGTAGGAAGAAAGAAAGAACTAGAGTGAGACAGAGAATGTCTGCGTATGCAGAAGTACAACAACAACAAGAAAGAGGAGAGGAGTGAAGCCGATTGGAGAAGATAGAGGAAGCAAGAGAGAGAGAGAGAGAGAGAGAGAGAGAGAGAGAGAGAGCCACATGAGCTCTTGGAATGATGTGCCTCATAGTCCCCGCTTGCGTATCCCAAAATACCTGGTGCTGGAAATGTGAAAGCCAGGCGCACGACGGACGCCATTCCCCAGAGAGGCTCCGCTGGTATCATTAGCGAGGGAAACGGCGGGCTCAAGTGGCGTACAAACTTCAGCAAAACGTCAAGCGAGAGAAATGTGCACACATTGCGCCTCTGTTTTTCTCCCCTCTTTCCCCCTTTTTTCCCTCACTCTCCCTCTCTCTTTTTTCTTTCTTTGTGTTGTGTTTCAGATACGACACCACTCTTCTACCAAATTAATATTTCTCAAAATAAAAGCCAGGACAACTTTAAACTAGCGGGTGAAGAAAGGAGAGGGAAGAAAAGAGAGACGGGGTAGAGAGAGAGAGGGAGAATTTGGTTCAGTTTGCACGCTTCCTGTGAAGTGGATTCTCTGTCTTCCTGCTCACCTCATTTTGAGGTCTGTGGTTTTGTCTTCTCCGTCTCAGAGTCAGCCCTATCTAACTGATGAGGTCGTCACAACTGCTTATGAATGCCAAATGAGGGAACACAGCAAGCATCCTTGCTGGTACAGGGACATTTACATACAATTTGTATCACAAGCAAAAATCCTCCTCGACCTGGACAAAGTATCGTCACATCACCGGACTGTTCTGGCATTTTGAGAACAAATTTAAGCACAAAAACAGCATTATGTGCCAAGCTAACCTACAATCACACATACTGCTGTTTGCTTATGCTGTGTGTTAGTTATAGCCCTCAAGTTTCTGAGGCACAAACTTAGCAGATTCCCATTTAATGGTGAGAAATAAAAGTGTCCTTCTGTCATGTGAAATATTTACTCATACCAACACATTCAGAACAGTTGAGTCACTTACAATTGCTTCGTAAATGAGAGCCTGGTGGCTCACTTCTAGCAGTGTCGTTGGGATGGCACGGCTGCAGTGCACAACTGTAATCAAGAGGGACAGCGAGGGCCCTTTGACGATTGGCTGGTGAGTGGAGCCAAATATGTCTTTTTCTACGTGGTGCAGTCTGTCGCGGACGTAATTACAAGTTAGATCTAAATAAACAAACAGCTGCTGCCTGACCGCCCCTTCAGGAGCTGTTTGGTGGCTGCTGCTGGAGATGTCTGCTTGCTTTGCTGCAGCGTTCAAGCACAATCACAGGAGAGTGCACACAGACATGTTCTATATAGAGTGCACTGCACACACAGCACAACAACTAACCCTGTTATCATGCAAGACCTCACATGCACTGCATACTTCCTAATGACAACTCTAGTAAGAGGATAAACATACATAAGGCATACATTCAGACACAAGACGTATAATTTTACCTGTGACTGCCTATAGATGTGAAAGAGAGGATGAAAAAGCACAAATACGGAGAAATTCTTGGGCAAACTAACAATTAGCCCTTTATTTTAATTGGAACATTTCAAAATGAATCAGTGGGTCACTGAGGCTAACCAAAAGTACCAAGTGGTGCTAAACTTGGAGTGTGTAGGGCCATTTTTCACCATGTCTATTTTAGAAAAGAGGGACGGAGAGGGAAATATAGTCAGTCAGGAGAGGTGGAAAGAGAACTGTACTCTATGATACATACAGAATCCAACGAAGCACTACTCTGCCACCTCAACAAAACATATCTGTGGTACGCCACTACAAAACCAGGCAGGATACAAAACATCTGCCTCCCTCTAGGGAAAATTACAGGTGGTGGACAATTTAATCTGTGTGCTGTGTACTTCAATGCCTTTGTGGCCAGCAGATGACATGGGGTTAGATGGCCATTAACAGCTGCCACTGTTTAAATTGGCCCAATACTTCAACACATTAAAAAGTGCACATTTCTGTATAATATTCTCCAAAAACTGACTGCCTTTGTTTTTTTTTTGTTGTTTTTTTTTTACAACATTATACTTATTTGTTTAAGCATTTGTCAGAAATCTAAGAAACTCTGACATTTATGGTTGGATGTTTTTTTGTGATGGAGGTGTGGGGTTAAGCTTTCGTAAAAATTACTTGGGTTAAGGTAAATTATTGTTGGTCATATTTTTGCTTAGTTACATTTAGACCAGTCCTATTAAGTAATATTTCATACAATGGACATGCTATTTTAGTATATGTAGCAATGAATTTCCTGTGAAATCAGGCTCTTAACTCACATTTCAATACACTATTGTCAGTTGTTGAATGACACTAAAACCTCATTTTATAAGGAAATAATGCAGTACTTTGTAAGTAATTTCCTTGCATTCATAATGCAACTCAGTTTGAGTTAGTAGTGTAAAATTAGCAAGAAATAAATTAGGATGTGACAGTAAATATTGTTATTTTTATAACAACCAAACCCTGCTGCTACACATCAATTAGCAACCTCCAGTTAATCACATTAGGGACTCAGACTGAATCAACAGCCCGCTGTGTCATGTTCACTCAATGAATTTCAAAATCAGAACAGTTAAGGAAATCAAATCCTTGGAAATCAGAATTACCTATGCCAATTGTCAAACCATGCAGTTAAGCTAACTACAACTAGCAGGTGAGCTAACATGTGGCTCTCTAACCAATCACAGCTGTTGGAGGAGAGGAGACAAGGCTGGCCGTTAAGGAAGCTACTGCTGCTCAGTTAATCCAGATGCCTTCCGGTAGAGGTAGTTGGAAACTGTCTTTAGGGAAATGCAGACACTGCAGATGTGAATTCTTAATGCTGCTGTCATCCAAAATCTGCTGTTAAAAAAGCTTTTTTGTGACATATTATTAGTGTTTGGATAATTGACTAATAAGCAGGAACTGTCAAAGTGGGCAGTTGGTATGATTATGTTAATATAGCAGAATTTGATTACAATTTTACACATTGAGTATTTTTTATGGCTTCTAGAGTACCCCTATCTTTTCCAACAGACTGACCAAATATGTGAGAATCTGGAGAGAGCAACCAGCAACAACATCTGAAATCTTAACACACAAGATATGTGTTTATTTGTGTCAAACTGCTGTTTTGGGAGTTCATTTCTCCCCTGACATTTTGATCCAGCTGTGTTTAGGTGATAGGTATCCTGCAGGTATGGTCATAGTGAAAAACTAGAAAAAGTGTTATCCAGCAGCAAAGGCAACCTACAAGTGATGGAGAAATGGCTTGTTTTTGGAAACCAGAGACAGAAATACAAGCAATAAAATTACTACTCATGACAGAGTAAAAAGTAAGCAAGTAAGTTTCCAATCAATAATAAGAAATATTCTGTAATTATTTTGAGTATCTAACAAGTTGGACAAATAGCAAAGCAAATGGTGTGAATCCAGTGAGCACCGAGTTCAAAGGTCGCTCCCCTTTTTCCAAACTATGTTACATTGTCGCATGCAGAAAAATTTGCCATTGATAGTGGCTCTAGAGCAGCTAATGTGCTGATAACACATTACATTTGAAGGTTTCAGTGCTTTGAAACACCGGAGGGATGAGGTGTGGGAATCCAATCCATTAGATAAAGCCAACAGTAATAGGTATCCCATATCAAAGGGATATAGTTTAAACTGCAGGGGCTTTGGATGCGCTCATTTCTATTTATTGTTTAAAGTGGAGCTTTATGCACAGGAGGTGATATCAACACACTAACAAAACCCTTTCAACACCATTGGGCTTTGCGTGACATCAAATGTGTCTATTAACCAACCTCTTGACAAGCCAAGGTGATTCATCTCTACTGTGCTGCATGTGTGTGTGTGTCTGCTGTGTGTGTGTGGATGTTTTCATTCCAGATAGCAGATGATTTGAATGTAGCCTAACAACAAACCAAACTGAACATTAACTATTTTAACTACTCCTTAGAAGTGATTTTCAAAGCGACTTTTTTCTTTCAAACTGTTCCCAAAATTCTACTTTTCTTCTCAAGCAGTGCAGAATAAAAATAGCAATAAAAAATAAAATTTGAACACAAAATCCTAAAAAACAAAACCTAATTTCGTCCCTTCAGAAGGATGGACTACTACAATAAACTGTTAGGAGTGAATCTCTTTGTGTGTGTCTTTAACCGTCATACATTTAAGTTAACCGTCATACGCTGAAAGCTCATCAGATTCCTGAAGCCTGGCGGCTAAACCCAGTGCCATTCTGAAAAACAAGGAGAGGTCCCCCTTCAGCTCAATCAGTCTGGCTGCCTCTCCCAAACACTAATAATCACTTTCCTCCCTTCCTTTTTTCTCCCT
>LKNJ01001614.1:0-30413 GCA_002120245.1 Maccullochella peelii
AACATGACAGAATGTGGAAAACGTGAAGCGCTGTGAATATTTTCCGGATGCACTGTATATTGTCACTTTTGTTTTACCAATTGTTCATATTAACTTTGATCATGATTATTTGCTTCGCTTCCTAATTTCCAGAGTAAGGGATCTATCTACCTATGAATGACGAGTGAACACAAAAAAATAAACTTTCCTTTAAGATTTTGTTGTAAATCAAGCATTTTTGAAATGGAGTATATTCAAATTCAAGCATTTTCCTAACCTTGAAAACATAACAGTTAAAATTTTCTAGACTTTGTATGAACCCTGCTGATGATTTAGCTCTCACCTTCAGCTCCTGGCTGTAGAATTTCTTCAAATGTTTTTGTACGTTAGTTATCTTGTCTTCGTACCTCTCTTCGATTAGAGCCCTCTCTGCCTCCAAGGTCTCACTATAGGGAAAGAAGACATCACAGCTCAGTATCTCCATTCATTTAAAATTCCAGCAATTTAAAGGTTACAACTTCACTTCGGGAATTTATTTGATGAAAAAATAAAAATACAAAAAAGGAATGGAAATGATTTGTGCTCTTCTTAAATTACAAATTCTGTTACAAGAGGACTATTGGTTTCATATCTAAAATATTGCTAGAAATGCTTTTATTACATGTCCTAAATGCAGCCTGGTTAGTAATAAAACGCCATCTTTTAATTTAAACAAAGCGCACACACCTGAAGTCATCTTGCATCCCAGTTATGACCTCCATCATCTCAGAGACCACCTGCTCTCTCACATTTGCCTCAAGAACCTCTTTCTCTTCCCGCTGGCGCTGCACCTCTCTCTTCAGGACATCAATGGCCTGCAGCAAAGCCTTAAAAAGTACAGTCAGCTGTTAGGAACACTGGACAAGTGTCTGTCTGAGACATTTGAAATGCTGTTAAAAAAACAAAGTGATTTCTGCACACTCACTGGCTAACATTTAACTGGTTTTAATTGATCTTAAAGGCATCACCTATGTGTTTATCTGTAAGCAAAACACTCCTGTTGAAAGACTTAATGGCAACATTTTTGGCTTGCTTTATAGATGGTTTGCGGGGTAAAGAAGATTGGTTATGTAAGTGGTTCTGGAGATGATAGTAAATATTCAGCTCTTACATATGATGGCAGAGGATGTTACCTCAGTATTTAACATGGTGATATCTCCATCTTCAACGTCACTCTCATCCTCTTCCATCACCGTGCTTTCATGACTATTTACTGCTGGCTCACGCAGTAGGGACAGGATGTAGGCCACTCTGGTCTTTGTGGACGGACCATGGACCAGCTGAAATGATATGAGGGATATTTTATTTCTCTTTTTTTCCCCTTTTGGTCTAAACCCTACATGCAAGACTAAACTCAGATCACAGAAGTTAGATGTACAGTACAAGAGCGGTGTTTTTTGTTTTCTTTACTTGAGTAGCAATAGCTGAGAATTTGAGGGCTTGGAGGGTCTCGTCATAGATGGAGGCACATGGATTGATGTTGACCACCATGCTGGAGGTTCCTCGGCCACAGAAGAAACCCTGCAGGACCCGGGTCAGTTTACTGTCCCTGAAGGGCACCACTTGAGGGGGTCGTGACCTGTGGATGTAGAGAGTTTTTTTTGTTTGTTTTTTTTAAAATATAGCTCTTTCTCAAACAGTTAATTTCAATATCTTATAATAAGAAACTTCTATGTTTAGCATTTGGTAACACTGCCTCAGTGTATGAAATGTACTATATCAATAAACTTGCTTTGATATGTAATAATATTGTAATTATTGCAGAAGTTAATGAAAATAATTTAGAGATGAGCATTCTTGACCTTAGGAACAGAAAAAAAAAATCTAATCTCAAAAAGGTCCACTTACTAGAGGAGTTATTTACATTTTTCTAATGTATTACACCACTACTACTTTTAAAAAATGATCACCAGTGGTGTAGCTTCATTCCAAGTTATAGTTTTACACATACTTGTTATTCTGGTTGTGCCTCAGAGCAGCAATACAGCGTCCTAGTGTTAAAAGGGAGGTGTTGATGTTGTTGGCCTCCTTCATCCTCTCACCATTACGCTGCTCTTTACAGCGTTCAGACCCAGCCAGATCACACACAGTCAGTCTAATAGGGAGACAGTACAAGACACAGCAGCCATGTTTTATCACTTTTACAAACTCAAGATGTACCAAAAATCCAAATGAACCAAAACTGAAATTTAGAGTAGATGGCAAAAGGTTTACTTACTCGCTGATGTGCGTGGCCTGGCCTGAATTTGCCTCTGGGCGGACGTGCAGAACACGGATGGAGAAAATGCTGTGGCTGTAGGTGATAAATTTATTGATCAGACATGCAACAGGTGAGCCAAATGAATGTGTCAAAATAAATCAAAATAAGGTTTTGAAAGGCAAATGCATAATGTGCTCTTACCTGCGGCTGGAGTTTTGGTTGAGGTGAGTGCTGGCGAAGCTCTGGTTACGACATCCAGCCCTCAGAATCCTCCAAGCTTCCTCAGCACTGCGGACCTGGATCCAGGTGAGGTCTGATAGAACAAGAGGAAGTAGCAGAAAAATGATACACGAGAGTCAGCAGCAACGACAACAAAAAAGATTTTAAAGTAGTTTTAAAAGTATTTCCATCATCTATTGCACAGTGTTTCTTATAATGTGTTGTTGCACTCACACCCACATAGAACATGAAAAGACTCCAGGTTAAGTGAAGAAAGAGGTGGGGGGAATGAAACAAGCAGTCTACACCATTTCCTGCTTAATGAAGTGTAACATACATCAGATGAGAGAAGCTGCATGCTGGGATTGAGCTTCAGGAGGTTCAAACGAATAGATACCATGCTAATTAAACAGTTTAATGTTCTATAAAGATTAATTCTGTCAAAGAGTGAGTGTTACCTTTCACATAGGGGTTGCCCTGCTTGTCGTCACCAAGCCGCAGTGTGACCCTTTTTCTGGGCTGCAGGGAGGGCGAAGCATCCAGTAGGTCGTACAGGAACTCATTGTAGATCTCATAGAAGGACACCCAGATAGAAAACTGCACCCCTTCCTCCAGATCATCTCCCCCGCTGTGTGAAAGGCTGTCAGGCTCCAGACAAACACTGTCAGCGTCTGCAGAGAGAGTTGAAAATGTATTATGTATTTGAAAAGAAAAGGCTTTTACAATGGCAGTAATTATATTAATGTAATGGAGGCAGGGTTCAGTTTAGTAAGTATGAACGGAACTGGATGTGAACTACAAAAGGAATTTTATTTTGTATGTTTGCACGAGCAAAAGAGCAGCCTTGTTGACATTTTTGCCTGGTCTCGTACTATGCCCTCATCTCTAATTGGTAAACAATACCATATCCAGATTTCCTACACTATCTAGCATATTCAGAAAGGTGTTTGGACAGATTTGAACATTTTCCAAATTTGTCTCAATCTTACTACTAAGATACTCCTGTCCAACGCAACACTCATACTGTCCTCCTCACCTTCAAGCTGAGTGGCAATGGTACTTGTAGAGGTGAGTCCTCCAACGCCGCTGTCCCAGACTGTAGTAGTACCACCTCGACGAGAAATCTGATTCTCATCCTGTAACAGACAAGAGGAGTACATCAGCTGATATCTGTGTGCAAGAAGATAATCTAATTCTTTATGAGTAGTCTGGTTACTCAGATCAGTCAGCCAAAAATAATATAAAAATAAGCTAAATATATAAAAGTTTACACTCAAGACTCATGATTTAAAAAATAAAAAAAGGTATCATGAAATGGACTTTGAGATTGGAATTTTCTTCCACTGTCTGATGTGTAACAGGTGCTGGAGGTTTTATTTGAGAGTTCAAAACTAAAATCTTTCTACACTACTTCCTTGGCTGTTAGTGTTCCTTGCTTTCAAGACAGGTACGTGGAGATATTTGACGATGGAAATATAATTTTTTATCTGTAGCACTTACATAACAAGAGATTCGAAAAACTTGAAAAACTGTCATGCAATCGATTCTAGTTGATATTTAGATATTTTTCAGGCTTCAAACATAAGCAAAACGGAGCCCACTACAGGTTGGTTGACATTGAACTAGGTGGAATTCTTGTCTATGCCTAAATTTCAGCTGTAAGTTTCAGGAGTAAGTTACTGAAAATAACACTCTGGAGTAACAGAAATGTACAAAAGCACATTACTGACTTACTTAGTACTAATAGACACTGGGACACAATGTAACCAGGAAATTACATTTTTCATTTCATAAGACCTTTAAAAGCTGTTTACCTCTTTGAGAAGAGAGTTTCTGCGGATTTCCTCCACCCTGACCTCACTGGGGGCAAGCTGCCTCACATCCTGATACATGACAGGCTTCAGGTCCATGGCACCATAGAGACGACCCTGCAGTTTCCTGAACAGAGACGCTAAAGCCCGGGGCAGGAGGCCTGCCTCTCGACCACTGCCTGTGGGTCAAAGTTTGAGATTTAAGATTTACATTTTAGGCATTAAATGCTATATCAGCATCTACAACCATTTCACAGCTGCAAACACCAACATCACAATCAATTCTGGGCTTTATACTGATGTGTCTAAGAAACAGTACAAAAAAAGAAAAAGAAAAAAGAAGACATCTTACCCTGAATAGTGTATGTCTTTCCAGAATTGGTGACACCGTAAGTGTAGAGTAGTCTGTTTTCTCCTTGAAGCACATCTTTAACCATCTTTTTCATTGTGCACTCATAAAACTGTTGCTGTGTGGTCTCTGGCCCAAAAATCTATGAAAGATGGGTAATGAAATAACATCAGTATGTGGCTTTTTTAAAATTTGAAATATTAAGGAGCTGCAGCTTCCTCATTTATCACCAGCACTGGTTGCTATGCACACCCATTAGTCCATATTTACCAGAAATACTTTCAGTCATAGTCATAACCAACATGTTATGGATATTATTCCAACACCACAGCTTTTTTTTTAAAAACAAAACAAACATGGTTTCAGGTTGATATATATGTACAGCAGCTAAACACTTATTTAACACTATGCAATGAAGTGTGACTCTCCTACCTTTGAGAAACTGAACTTGTGCATGCTCTGAGTGATGCCCCTCTCTGCAGTCCTCATGTTCTGAGATTCTTTTGGAGCTTTGAGCAGCAGAGTCTCTTCATCTTGGACAGCCACACAACCCTAAAGAAGAGTGAACCCTGAGCACAGAGTACAAGTGTACTAAAAGCAATACATGCACATATCTACCCATAGGATAAATCAATACCCACAGGAAATGATGTCTGTAATGTTAACTTCAAAGTGTTACCTGGTCTTCTCCCATATCTCTCTCCGTCTCGATAAGTGGCCGGATGCGCAGAAAAACCTTCACCCTCTCCGAGTTCCCTTCATCGCTGCTTCCTTGTCTCAACACTGCAGGTTTCTAGAGACACAAATTAAAAACATCTTTAATGTTTTGTTGCTGACATAGAAGAATGTATATCACGAACGATTAAACCATTCAACAAGCCAATAAATGGGAGGAAGAAAACAGCAAGTCAATGTAAAGGAATATATGTTTCAAAACATTTAATAAGAGGCTTTGCAAATACTGATGTAGGAAAATGCATTCAAGGTGTTTTGTTACACCTTAGGGATGCACATGTTTTGGTGAGAAATGTTGACTCCACAGGGTGAAAGACAAAAACAACATACTCCTATGGACTCTCACCGGTTCTGTAATGGATGGCCGGGTGTCCAGGCCGGGGGAAATGACAGAGATCTCAGGTAGACGTGGTCTGGCCAGGCCTCTGTGCTCTGCTGCCGTAGACTCAAACACAGCCATTTCCTCGTCCTCATCATAGGGGCATCCACACGGGGAGGACAAAGACAGCGCCATGCTTACCTGTTACAAGAAGACAAATCTTCATAAGTATGAAGTCATTCTAAGTATCAAGTAACTAACATTTCAAACCTGGCTATGAGCCAGGAAATGCACGTAAAAGTCACCTTGTAATGTCCCTTTGCATATAGGCTCAGGACGTATCAGGATACAATATAAATAAATTGATAAATGGGCGGCTGTGGCACAGAGGGTAGTGCGGTTGTCCATCAACCCCAGGGTTGGTGGCTCGATCCCAGCTCCTCCTGTCCACATGTCGAAGTGTCCTTGGGCAAGACACTGAACCTTAAGTTGCCCCCGGTGGAGGCCAGCATGGCTGGTGTGTGAATGGGTGAATTAGACTACTGTTAGAGCTTAGATTACTGTTACAGCGCTTTGGGAACCATTACAACAGTTGAAAAGCGCTATATAAGTAAAAGTCCATTTACCATAAATACATTACAGTGCTCAATAAGACCTGTCTCAACTACTCTCACACACAAATGTGAATGTATTTTTTTCCCCCCCAATGATGAGCCTACATTGAGGCCATCACTTAAGAATACTGTCGGATAGTAGATCTTTGATATTATAATGTCTTCAGGCAGCAGCAGCTCAGCGTTACTCGATTAGTTAAAATAAGGGTGTGTCATGAGACAAGGTGCCAAAAAACACAGAAACTTGATGAAGCCTACTTTGCCCTTCAAAGCCAAACAGTAACTCCAAGAGTAGTCAAACAGGAACATGATTTCCCAGGCTATCACCTGTCCTGACAAGTTTAGTATTGGTGCAGAAGAAATGCATCATTGAAATCAACTTTTTTTTAATGCTTTTGACTGTACTGGGCTTCTCTACTGTTGCAAAAAGCCAGTGTGATGAAAAAGGTGGTAGTTCTGAGAATAGCACCAAACTTCGCTTTGCAACACCTCACTGTCAGTGTGTTGCCGCTGCACCAAGCAAAACTTAAGTCGTTGAAGAGGAACTACACAATACTTTTTGTCCCCCCACTGTGCACGTAATTACATAGATTCTTGTTGGCATATGTATATGATGTTATTACAGGTGAATTTTCCAACAAAATTCATTTTGTGCTCTTAATTAGCTTGTGCAGTATGTGTCTGCTTGGATTTGAAAGTTTGGGTCAGCTGAATTCTCTGGTACCCACTCTCCCTGTCCGGACTCCTGGTCTCTCTATCAGAGACACAGAGAGTTCTGACATTAGCCTCTCATGGCTGGCTCACTCTGACTACCAGACCTATTTTGGCTGTCCATGCTGTACTGAACTGTGGTCAAGCTAGCAGTTACGTAGCCACAAGGCCACGCCTCCAACAGACGTTGCTTGAATGTTGCTTTTTTTTTTTTTTTTTTTTTTTTTAAAACAAGCTGGGAGGAGAGAGGTCTAAAATTGAGCGAGAAGTTACGTTTAGATGAATGGCCCTAAACGTTTTTATAGGGTTTTTGAAGCCTGAGACTGTAGGCTGATAACTAATGTAATATTTTTTTCCACTTCCATTCATTGAGCCTCCCCTGAAACTGTTGTTTTGGAGGGGGGGATCCTACATTGTTTCAAGATATCACTGCCAACTTGTAAGTCAACTTATGTCTCAGCTCCATGAAAGATATGCTGAATAGAGAATACAAACTATCCTGGCAGTTTTTACAGCTTAAATCAACTTCACAAAGACAGTTCGTTGTCGTTCATATTAGCGAGCCTGAATTTGAATTAAAAACCGTTTCAACACGAGGCGAGAGTGTGCATAACGTGAATGTGCGCGAGCAGCTGTGTCCCTGTTTGAACAATTTGAACATCTTGAGGTCACTCCCACCAAACTAAAACACAAGAATGTAAATATCGTTGCTGTTGGTTAGCTGGATAAAACCCTTCATATTCCTTCAGTCAACATTTATAATTACAGCTGTATCCTGACTAACAGGGTCATTGTTGTTTAGTATGGAATGATCCACCTCACGCAAATGATCATTTAACTTACCTCGAAAGTCAAAAGTGAGTTGAGCGCCTGGTTTCCAGAAGTGAACTGTTCTTACGTTACTGAGTATATCGCCACAACTCAAGTACTTGATTAAAATTAAAACTAAAGATATTGGGTTGAAATCGTCTCAAAGCTACCCGAAACTAACACTAGCCTACTGCTTCTTCTCGATTTCGAGGCACTGTGAGCTGACTTCTTTTACCCGACTGCCTTTTCGTTTTTGAACAATGCGCTTCCCCTGCAGAGCGAGTCACCGATTGGCTGAAGCTGCTGACGCAGCAGATGTCGCCATTTTGATTGTATCAATCAGAATGATCGATCAGAATCAGAAAAAATCTATTAAGCAAAATTGGGTTGATAAAGGTATTATTTATGTAAGTGATCTTTTTAATGCAAACATTTTATTGTTTAGTTATGAACGATTCTTCCTTGTTAAATCATTTACTCTAACAAGCAAATAATTTAATGAAAGCTATTCCTAATGGTCTATTCCATCTATATATGGATATGATGAAAAGTCATCTTAAATTTCAAGAAGCACTGAATATAGGACCTCTTTTGATGATAAATGGCATTATTGACATAATGAATGGTAAGTGCAACAATAAACATATATGTAATAGGGCCTACATGCTGTGAAAGAAGGAAAATTACTCCTAGATTTTCACCTAAATTTTACTACTTTGAATATATATCCCACAAATCTATATTCCTCCAAATTTGTATATATTGAAAACAAATGTAATTTCTACAATGATGAACCAGAATCTTTAACGCATTTATGTTACCATTGTATACATTCAGTTACCTTTTTTGGACTCGAATGAAAGATTATATATTGTGTAAAACTAATCCTAATATTAAATCATAATACTAAATATACATATACAAGGACATGTAAGCAATATAATAAAAATATGAAAAAACATAAAATAACAAAGAACTGTACAATATATATTTTATAAAAATGAAGAGCTGTACAGTTTATGCAGGATCTGCAAAATATTAACCAAGGGAAAATGGTCAATCTCCCACCTGTAGGTGAACACATCCCCACCAGAGATGGGCCTTAATGAGTGTGGTGTCATCTACAAACTTCAGGAGCTTGACGGACTGATGACTGGAGTCAGAGACTTGCTTTCCCACCTGTAGGTGTTTGTGATCCACCTGCAGGTGGAGTCAGGCACGCGCAGCTGGGAGAGCTTGTCCAGCAGCAGAGCCGGGATGATGGTGTTGAAGGCAGAGAAGATTATTATTTTGTATGTAAAGTAGAAAAGGAGAAAGGAGGCAGAAACTGGAGAGTTGCCTATTCAAAACTTAAAATGTAATGCTTATTTCACGTGCATTACAAAAAATTGTTACATTTTACATAATAATAGAAAGTGATACAAATACTGTACATTAAACACTGTTTATTTAACAGAGAATTGGGCTACACTGGGAGTTGGGTGCAGTGGGTAAACTGTTGAGGAGCGCAATAAAAAAAAAAATCCTGCCACTAGTAATGAAACAGCTAAACTACTGAAGCAGTAAAACGAAAACACACTGTTGCATGAAGCCTCATGCAAGGAAAATGTCAGTGTGATGGTTCATTGCAATTTTTGGTTTATTAAATCTAAATAATGAAATATTCACAAAAACACTTTCCCAAACATTAAATTTCACAGAAAACAAGAACAAAATAGAGGACAGAGGTTGTGACTGAAAAGTTTTGTTCTTTTAAACTTTCTGAATTCATGAAACAAACACTAGGAGATTTACGCACACTGGCCAAATGTTTTGCGTTTCTTGATAATTCGCCCACTATATGTTTATATCAGTAAATCATGTCACATCGTTTAACCATTAAAATCTTGTCCAGGTTCAAAGTTTTGCTCCATAGCAGTGGTGATGCTGTGAATGCTGACTTGGTTGTGTGAATTTTGAAGCCTTTGTTTCTGCACGCTGTGCTGAACACCATAACAGAAGTAGATAATTAAACCTGTGTAGAGAAAAGTTACATCTCCTATGGTCATGTTTCTGTATTTGATGTTTTTGCATATTTTGTTTAAATGAAAATGTGTATTTTATTGTGACATCCTTCACATACCTACTGCCATCCACACTGCATAGCGGATCCATGTGTCTGATCCAAGTTGAGCCATTAGGTAGACATTGACAAAGGTGCTGAAAATAGGAAGCAACGGCACAAAAGGAACCTGTACATATGAAAGAGCAGAAACATTATGACAGGCAATATCAAAGCTGAGACTTCCCTTTTTTTCAATTTTACAGTTACAAGAAATGAAATGTTACTGGTTGGCTCATTTTTTCTGTTAGGAGTGAGTTCCTACACTTAGAATTCGAAGTTTATAATTTTAGTAATGACACTTTACTCGCTGAAATGAATATTAATCTATATCATTACATATCCTCCCAGAAAAAAACAGCACTGAAGATAGATGAGACATACCATGAAAGCAGCTTTGGTTGTATTCTGTGGTTGTCTCCAGATGATCAGGCTAATGAGGACCAGCATCAGTGCACTCACAGAGACACAAAGTAAACTCCACCACTCTAGGGCCTGCAGGGAGTCTATAGCCCTAGATATGAGGAGGCTTAGGATGATTGCCAAAAAGACTGAAGAGAACAATGTAAGTTCCAATGATTATCAACAATGGAAATCATCTATATACAGTATAATATTTAAGAATAATGTTGAGAAGATCACTTACTTATAAAAACAGTTAAAACAGACACATTTTTGGATGTCTGCGTGGTGGCTTGTGAAGGAGGACATAATACTCCAGTAACTGTAAAGGGCTCTGGTATGCTGAAACTTGAATCCTCGCTGAGATCTGCTTGGTACCTGTGAAAGTGAGGAATTATAAATAAATGCAGTACAAGTATTGTGTTAATATAACCTTTATTTCTATATATTGATATAGCTGTGAATTTAACAGGGAGGTTCAGTGGGTTTTTCTTTGTTCACATCAATTTATTTGAATCTCTGTCTGTAATACAGTTTATGTACTACTGATGTTTCCAACACATGTCAGGCCAATGTCATTTTATTTAATACTTTTTTGCAGGCATTTCTTGCTCATATAAAAGCCAATCCAGGGTTCATAAAACTATCAAACTGCTATTTATTTACTTGCATTACACTCGCTTACATTTGGGATTATTATTATTTCCTTACACATTTTATGCAATGCAGTTGATTTATCATATTCACCAGTAGTACTGTGTAAGTATTATCAACCATTATTTTTATATTGTTGATAATACAAGTGATCAATCAATTTAAAGCACCTGTAAAGTGATTATTGTTACATCTGCCAGAGACATGACCTGTTATCTGCGAATATATCCAGACATACTGTATCATACCTTAATATGAGGATACATATGGCAACAAGTGTGTAGGCAAAGAGGGTTCCAATTGACATCATGTCAACCAGCACTTTCAGGTCAAACAATAACGCCATGATTGCTGAAAAGACATGAATAATAACAAGAAGAAGAATTTTTAATTACAGATTTGATACCCAAAATTCATGCAACGTGGAGATGGTGATATACACTTAAGACATTTTTTTGTGAATATTTCTTAGCTTATCAACTCATACATTTTCTAATTAGTAAAATTTATATCACTGTAACTTTTGGGGAACATATACAGTATGCGTCCAAAGTTGTTTTGAACAGGGCAAATGTCTCAAGACTGGGATCACAGAGAGAATGTCTTTACAGTTTGAGATGGGTTGTGTTCTTGAACTCATGAGATCATACATCAGTTGACACGTAAGGGTTAATTCTGCAGATTTACTCAGCTCTCAACTATACAAGGAAAACATAAACTTCTTGCCAAATATTGCCCCTTAAATCAGAATCAGAATCAGTGTATTGTACGTGAACCATTTTAGCAGTGAGCATGACGAATACCTGAGGTCACAACAGAAGGGCATTTCTAAAACAAAACCAAAGTAAGAACTAATTAAACTAAACACAATCAAAAAACTTCAAATTATTATGACTTAAATTGGCCGTTTTACCTTCTACACCCCCTGAAACCAGGGTCGCTATGACAGGACTTTGTCTGTCACTCATTTTACTGAGAGGCCTGAAGAGAAGTCTGTCTCTGGCCATGGCAAAGAGAACATGAGGCATTGGGAACATTGATCCTAGTAGGCTGTGGGAAAAAGCTCAAAAATCTCATCAATTTAGTTATTCGTGTTATTTGCTTTTGTTTTAATCTGTAATAATGATTCCAATGATCTTAATTTACAGTAAGCCTATGTGCTGTGCTCTACATGTTAAAACAAATGAACTATCTTAGATATTGAAAATGAAATTAAGGTAAATCCACATGAAATAAATACATTTTGCTTTGACTTGCAGAGTAGAGTTGGGTTTGTACATGGCACACTATGTTTCATACCTTGTTGACAGTGCACAGAGGGATCCGACAGCCACTACATACTTTGTAGGGCCCTAACCGATGTATGTAAAGGCCACAGGCAACGGGCTGTGAACACTGAGCAAATAGTACGGCATCAAAAGAGTCAGGGCAGCAGACACACCAAAATAAGCCAGGAAGCAGATGAGGAGGGATGCCACAATGCCGAGTGGGATCGACTTCTGAGGGTTTTGAAAAACATTTTATTTTATAGTAACTTATCTTGTCTTGTCTTTCATCTTGTACTACACCCCTGTGTCCTCTTTCAGTCCTGCAGTGTACTGTATGTGTGTAAATGAATTTACCTGTTGTGGCAATGCAGTCAAATCCAACAAATGCATAAAAGCAGGTGGCTGCTCCTGCTAATGTTCCCTCAAAGCCAAAAGGGAAAAATCCACCACTGCCATATCTGGTGGTTTCATTCAGTGATGTGTGGCTTCTGTAAAGAATAGACATGCTGATGCTTGGTCATTCAATAATAATCGACAAACTGATTGATAACTATGTATTTCAAACCTACATTAAGCTTGAAAGGTCACCTAAATCTATGTTATTAACAGTAGCAGCCTGAAAAACACAGTTACTTTTTTTTCTTAATGGCCCATTATTAAAAAAAGAAAAAAAAGAACCCATACTCATATCCATCTAGGAGAGACTCTACACCAATGTACCAGTTGTTGATGTCCCCCTTAATGACTCCAGAGAGGATAACAAACAGCAACACCAGGATGTTAACTGCTGTAAAAACCTTATTTACAATAGCTGACTCTTTAACACCAAATGCAAGAATCCCTAGAAAGTCATCATGAATATGAATACAACGGAACCTTGTTTGTAAAAAGATATTCAGTATGCATTAAAGATATATTATAAAGATAATGTGATTATCTACTGTTTTTTCCCCTTCATTTTTATACATTACAATAACAAATTCTTACATTTGGTAAGAAGTCAGGGGTTTAGTTTATGAAACTTGCCTGCCAAGAGCATTATGAGGCAGGTTGCAAAGAAGTCTGGGTAGGGAGCTAGTCCAGGTACATTCATTGCAGCCTGTTTGCCCAGAGAGTTGGCAATGACATTTCCAATGAGATCATCGAAGGTGCCACTCCATGCTCTGGCAACACTTGACGTCCCTTAAAAACAGAAAACAAGGAGATACAGCATGGGTAGTTTTACAGAAACTCAAAAAACTCAAACATCTTTTCCAACCTATTGATTTATTTTAGATTTGCGGCTCATTCGAAACAATATCAAGACAAAGTTTAAGAGGGGAGAAATATTTACTGAAGAGACATTTCCAAGATGACAATAAACATCCATCACATACAAAAAATGTATTCAGAGTGGCACTATCTTTACCTATGACATAAGACAGCAACAGGTGCCAGCCAGTGATAAAAGCCCATATCTCTCCCACAGTCACATAGCTGTAGAGATAGGCAGAGCCAGTCTTGGGAACACGAGCTCCAAATTCAGCATAGCAAAGTCCTCCAAAGATGGAGGCCACTGCTGCTATCAGGAAGGCAATTATGATACTGGGCCCAGTCACGACTCTGGCCACTTCTCCTGACAGCACGTACATGCCGGCCACTAGTGTGCTGCCGACCCCCAAAGCCACCAGGTCGAGGATGGTCAGGCATCGGCGAAAGTTGGACTCCTCTCCTTCAGGCACCAGAGGTTTCCTACGCGACAGGCTCTGCAGGAATAGCAGTATCTTTGCACCAGACATCCTATTAATCAGGACATTTTGTGTTCATTGATTGCTCAAGACAAAACAATACAAAAATGGCATAACTGAGAACCGACATCTAAACAGACATTTAGAACTGAACAAACTTATATTAGCTAACAAACTGAGATCATATCCAGTAGATTATATATGCATCATTATAAGAGAGACTTCCTTACCTTGCGTGTGTGACTGTGTTTTGATCTGTACCAGACCACACTATGTGCAAGGATAAATCCATTCACTGTGAACTCTTCACAGCTCAACATTTTTGACACATTATGTTACATTTCAGATGTACGTGCCACTTCTGAAAAAGACAGGAACAGAATGATTTGTTTGAGGACACTTCAGGCATGTCAAAAAATAACATCAATCTCTTTCAAATGTCCAACTACTCCTTTTGTTGCTTTTTTTGGACAAAACTATATTTACAGACTTTTCTTATTATATTCACAAAGTGTTTTGTTTCAGTTAAAATTATAGTAACTTTACAAAGAATGGCTATATAGCAACTTCTAAATCTGGGAATTCCTTTCAGTAATAATGAATACATAAAACAAATCCTTCCACTAAATCTTGATTATTTATGTTAGATCATTGGCGTTTCAGCTCTGTGAATGCAGGTTCTGAAAACATTTCACGATTTCAAACAGCTCAATATATTGAGGTCTGCATGTTGCATTCCAAATTTGTAATTCTGTATTTAATTAAACTCTTCCACTGGTGGAGGTGGAGATGACTTTCTTCCAGCTGTTGATTGACACAAATAACAAAATAGGAAGTACATTTAGAGTGCAGGCTTTTTATCCTCAACCTTGTAGGATCTCTCATGTCCCTGATGCCTTGTGGACACGGCGTTGGGTTGAGTGACAGATGAGTCAACATGTTGTAAAGTGAAATTGTATTCAGTGGAAACACCTGCCCAGCAACAAATTGAAGGCTCGTCCATCAGAGCATAAGGAGACAACTAATTGTTTGATGAACATAATGTTGCGATCCATTGCTTCTAGGGGTTCCTGGTATCATGCTGCATGCTTCTCTTCTGGCAAAATGCAATCAAGGATTAATCCTGCCTGGAACACTGGATGTCAGTCACTTGCAGAAACAACCAAAAACAACCGCATACATCAGGATCAAATTTGTAGGTGCCAAGAGTGCAGATAAACATGTTTACATTTTAGTTTTTCCATTGATAAAATGATCATGAACATGGTTAAATTGCACTGTGGCACTTTGAATTTTATTTGAGACGTCTTTTTAGAAGTACACCATCTGCATGAAAAACAAATGACCATATTTGTTGTAATACAGACACAAACAGCCAGTTACACAACTTGAAATACACATTAATGAAGACTATAGACAAAGATAACCTTCACAACCTGTCTCCTTTATCTCATATTCTAGCTGTTGTCACTGAAAGTAGCTAGTTTGCATGATTGTATTCCTGCTGTGCTGTGGTAATAGTAGATAACTACGAATTAAAGTAGCCATTGCAACACTTTCTCTGCCACTTTAGGTTGTGATGACTTTGGTGCAGGAGGAGTGAACTGTGAGTGGACTTCATTAGCTGAAGGAAATGGACTACCCCTCTCTCTGTTAATGATTCATCTGCAGAAAGAGGTTCAGAAGCTAATGCCTTTGTCCAGTGAATTCATTCAGCACCCTGGATATTTGGGGGAAAGACCTTAAAATCTGTGTATACTTGCAGATGAACTGTTTCAAGTGTATTTAAATCACGCTCAGAAGTTCAGGCGGTAAGTTTAATTCTGTTGTTTTCCATGTTTGATGTTTGTTTTACTTTGGGAGTTAAAAAGCACAGAAGAGGTCTTTTATAGAATTCAGCCATAGTCAGCTTACTTTTTGATTAAGCCTATCAGTAAACAGATGATAATAATATGGTCAATTACTTTGCTGATAATGTAACAAGATAATGTGTTTTTAAATCTATTTTTATCAATTTGGAACAGGTAGGAATAGGCAACTTTTTTGTTGTTATTTACAAAAAGAAGACTTGAGGGACATTGGATACTAACAGTGGACACTGGATAATTATTTTATTATATCCTACAATACTTTAGTTGGAAATTAATATTTTAAAGCAAAATACACTTCACATCCAAAATAATGGCAATAATAATAATTAAAATAGATTTTATATGGCTATGCGTAAATCTCTCAATATTGGTTAATATGGCAAACAGTGGCTCTTACAGCCGTTAGTTACTTCATTATCACAGCTCTGCCCCAGCATTTTTCCAGCAGTATTAGCCAGATGCAGCAGGCCTCTCTCCATGGTGACTGGGTTCACTGGCTGCAGCATAAGGACGAGCATTTGCAGGAAGGAGAGTCATTAGAGTGTGACTTCACTCTCAGCTCATGTAAATCCTGCGTCTATTTCGGTTCAGGTGGATATTTCAAGCAGCGTGACTACAATGTCACTGAGGTGTGAAATGTTACAATTCATCTCTTCTTAAAAACATTACTAGAGAAGTCAATCCTTTAAAAACACAAACTCTTAAAAAAACGCATGTAACTGCGTAGTCCTGCTAGAGAAGGTAATGATAGCCTCAGGTCATGTTGGCTTCTCACACTGTTCTTGCCCTCTGCCCTGTTTTTATGGGAAAGTGTGCTCAGAGATTGGAATTTGTTGCCTGGTAGTGCACACTGCTACAGCACAAGAATTACGTTTATATCTTGTTGAATTATCAAGAAAATAAAAAGCTTTTCACTGCTGCTGATTATTTTTCAAGTTTCCTTTTGTGCCCGAATGTTTATTTTATAGAAAACATTAGATTAAGTATCTGATGTGATTGTATTTGATTACTCTCAAACAAAAGAATAACATATTTTTTCTTTTTCTTTTCCTTTCTCCTACATTCAGAAATTCTCATCAGTGCAAACATGAATAATACAAAACAGTGCAGCAGGCAGACTGATGGGAGAAGATAATATTAGGAAGCTGTAGAAAATAATCCTACCCATTAGAAAGAAAAGAAAGATGAGAGTGGTTCTCTGTTACCTGATACTGTTGGGGTCCAGTTATGTCATTTCAACTTATGGGCCCCATCAAAGAGCACAGATGACGGGTGATATTTTGCTCGGAGGTCTTTTCCCCATACACTTTGGTGTTGCATCCAAAGACCAAGACCTCGCAGCCCGGCCCGAATCCACACAGTGTGTCAGGTAAAATTTGAGACCAATTATGTAGGCAAACATGAATCCATGGATGATTTGACTGACTGAATTTGCTCAAGTCATCTAAATCCATGCCTTGTTTGCTTTTACAGGTTCAATTTCCGTGGTTTCCGTTGGCTCCAGGCCATGATTTTTGCGATTGATGAGATAAACAACAGCAGTACTCTCCTGCCCAACATCACCCTGGGCTACAGGATCTTTGACACATGCAACACAGTGTCAAAAGCGCTGGAAGCTACGCTTAGTTTTGTGGCCCAAAATAAGATTGACTCCCTGAATTTAGATGAATTTTGTAACTGCACCGATCACATCCCAGCAACCATTGCAGTAGTAGGAGCTGCTGGATCTGCAGTCTCCACAGCAGTCGCAAACCTACTGGGTCTTTTTTATATTCCACAGGTGAGTAACTGAACAATGGCTACATCAATACTCCACCTCAGTTGTGGCCTTGAAACTGAGCTAATATCACATGGCAACCCTGTATCCTGAAAATGATGTCCAAATATAATTAACTTGTGCAGTGCATAATACCTTTTACAGGAAACAAAATGCCTCCTGGATGATGTGTTTTATCAAGAAAATGACAAAACCTTTAAATTGAATAAAGATAATTAACAGCAACAAGCAGGACACAATGAAAACCCGATAGATTACCTGAAATCTTTACTGTTTCAGATCAGCTATGCCTCCTCTAGTCGCTTACTGAGCAACAAGAATCAGTACAAGTCCTTCATGAGGACCATTCCTACAGACGAGTACCAGGCCACAGCCATGGCAGACATCATTGAGCACTTCGAGTGGAACTGGGTCATTGCTGTGGCCTCAGATGACGACTATGGACGCCCAGGGATTGAAAAGTTTGAGAAGGAGATGGAAGAGCGAGACATCTGCATTCACCTAAATGAACTTATTTCTCAGTACTTTGAGGATCATGAAATCCAAGCTCTGGCTGACAGGATTGAGAACTCCACAGCTAAAGTGATTGTTGTGTTTGCCAGTGGCCCAGATGTTGAGCCTTTAATCAAAGAGATGGTCAGAAGAAACATCACAGATCGGATCTGGCTAGCCAGTGAAGCTTGGGCAAGCTCCTCTCTTATTGCTAAACCAGAGTATCTTGATGTTGTGGCAGGGACTATTGGCTTTGCTCTAAAGGCAGGGCGCATACCTGGCTTTAGAGAGTTCTTACAACAAGTCCAACCAAAGAAAGACAGTCACAATGAATTTGTCAGGGAGTTTTGGGAAGAAACCTTCAACTGTTATCTGGAAGACAGCCCGAGACTGCAAGAAAGTGAGAATGGCAGCACTAGTTTCAGGCCTTTGTGCACTGGTGAAGAAGACATCACCAGTGTTGAGACCCCGTACCTGGACTACACACATCTTCGTATCTCCTATAATGTGTATGTTGCAGTTTATTCCATTGCACAGGCCCTGCAGGACATACTCACCTGCACACCTGGACATGGACTTTTTGCCAACAATTCCTGTGCAGATATAAAGAAAATGGAAGCATGGCAGGTAAAACGTTGCACATCTACCCAAAACCAAAGCAATTAAATCATTTTCCAATTTGAATCGTCCAAATGTGTGGTTCTGCTCCACAGGTCCTGAAGCAGCTCAGACATTTGAACTACACCAACAGTATGGGGGAAAAGATGCACTTTGATGAGAACGCAGACCTGGCAGCAAACTACACTCTTATAAACTGGCACAGGTCTAGTGAAGATGGCTCTGTGGTGTTTAAGGAGGTCGGATACTACAATGTGCATGTCAAGAGAGGAGCCAGTCTGTTCATTGACAAGTCAAAGATTCTGTGGAATGGATTCAGTTCTGAGGTCAGTTGAACTGTTTTGTAGAGGATGTTCCCTTTAATGTATTTTGTTTTTTCCTGTCATTTCGTGTATTTTTGATTCTCCTGGCATGATCTACTTAGAATTACAAGCAGGTAATCACAGCAACGAAGGAAAACATTGAAACTGGCTGATAAATAGCTGTTCTGTTCAGGATTTTGTAAATGTTTTTTATTAAATGGGGCCCTGCAGCAAATTATTACAATTGCTGCAGGTTAAGACCCACCTGATGAATGAAAGTTCAATATTCACTCTCCTTTTAGCTCTGTTTTGTCTCCTGAGAAAAGTATCTGGCTCTTTAGCTGCTAAAAGCTCCACTATGGTCATTAGCTAGTCGCTAACTTTGTCTGCCTTGGCAGGTAGCATACAGTGGTTTTACCAGAGCTGGAAACAAGCTGATAAGAGTGGTGAGAATGAACCAAACAGTAAATTTTAGGGCCATAAAACCAAAACAATGAGATGAAAGATGCTAAAACACTTTCTAGAGCTGAGGGGAATGGCAAATCAAACGATTGATCGCAAACATATCTGATTTCAGAGATTTATCTGTAAATTTGAACTTTTGGTGAATATTTAAATTTTCCACTGCATTAATTCTTATAGACCTCCATATAGACCTCCGTTGTATTTATAATTCAGCCTGTGAAAACAAAAGACACCCGGTTCAAGAGAAGCCCTGGTAGTCTAGGGGTTAAGGTGCTGACTATAAACAACAACAAGCTCCCAGGTTTGCAGCCAGCGGGTGTCCTTTGTTTGAATGTCATTCCCCATGTCTCTCACTCCTGACTTCCTGTTGTTTCTCTACCGTTGACTTGGTAGCAAAAGCATAAAATGCTTGTTGTTTAATGCATATTTGTAAAAACAATGTGTTGGACACAGCTATATTTTTCTCATTCTCCTTCTTTCAATTCAGTTTGAACACACATTTACATCCATTCCAAGTGTATTTCCTGCTCTTTCTCATACAACCTTTCTGTCTGTTTATATCCTATAGGTGCCATTCTCTAATTGCAGTGAGGACTGTGAACCTGGTACAAGAAAGGGGATCATAGACAGCATGCCCACATGCTGCTTTGAATGCACTGAGTGCTCAGATGGAGAGTACAGTAATCATAAAGGTACTGAGATGCCAAACATTCACAATGTCATGTCTACTACCTGGCTAATGTTGCAGTTCTAACACAGATGATTTATTATTTATACAGATGCCAGTGTTTGCACCAAGTGTCCAAATAACTCTTGGTCCAATGGGAACCACACATTCTGCTTCCTGAAGGAAATCGAGTTTCTCTCCTGGACAGAACCGTTCGGGATTGCTTTGGCCATATGTGCAGTGCTGGGTGTTGTCTTAACAGCCTTTGTGATTGGAGTCTTTGTCAGATTTCGCAACACCCCTATAGTGAAGGCCACAAACCGAGAACTGTCCTACGTCCTCCTGTTCTCACTAATCTGCTGCTTCTCCAGCTCTCTCCTCTTCATTGGTGAGCCACTGGATTGGACATGCCGTTTACGCCAACCTGCCTTTGGGATCAGTTTTGTTCTCTGTATCTCCTGCATCCTCGTGAAAACTAACAGAGTACTTTTGGTATTTGAAGCCAAGATCCCCACAAGTCTCCATCGTAAATGGTGGGGATTGAACCTGCAGTTTCTGTTGGTGTTTCTGTGCACATTTGTCCAAGTCATGATATGTGTGGTCTGGCTTTATAATGCCCCTCCTTCCAGCTACAGGAATCATGACATTGATGAGATCATTTTCATCACCTGCAATGAGGGCTCTGTGATGGCTCTTGGGTTTCTTATTGGCTATACATGCCTACTGGCAGCTATATGTTTCTTCTTTGCATTCAAATCGCGGAAACTTCCAGAAAACTTTACAGAGGCCAAGTTTATCACTTTTAGCATGCTTATATTCTTTATTGTTTGGATCTCTTTTATCCCTGCGTACTTTAGTACTTATGGCAAGTTTGTTTCAGCTGTGGAGGTCATTGCTATACTGGCATCCAGCTTTGGGATGCTGGCCTGCATCTTCTTCAACAAGGTCTACATCATCCTCTTCAAACCCTCCAGGAACACCATCGAGGAAGTCCGATGCAGCACCGCAGCCCACGCCTTCAAAGTGGCTGCCAAAGCTACACTAAAACATAATTCAGCCGCGAGAAAAAAGTCCAGCAGCATTGGCGGATCTACAGCCTCAACTCCGTCCTCGTCTATCAGCCTCAAGACCAACAGCAATGACTGTGACCCAACTTCAGGAAAGCATAAGCCAAGGGTGAGCTTTGGCAGTGGAACAGTTACTCTGTCTTTGAGCTTTGAAGAGTCAAGGAGGAGTTCTCTGATGTGATAGCAAACGTGTGGATGTGTCAAACTTCAGCTTCATCAATCCCATTAATAGGGTGTATTTTGGATTTTATTTTGAAATGCATGTACACATCTTCCCATTTTCTTAAGATATTGTCAGAAAGATGACGTTTCACTTGAGGAAAACAATATCAGTCAAATTAATATACTGTACTATACCTGAATCAGCATAACCCTGATGCACACATGCACACTAATAATAATAAAATATTTTGTACAATTAAAAACATTACATTATTCGATACTTAAGTTGTTGTTGTTTTTTCTCTTGAGACACCATATCTATCTATCTATCTATCACTTTTTTCCTCTTTTTGTTAGGTGTAACTGATATTTACTATTAAGGCAGAGAGTTTTTGAAGGGAATTTATGTAAACAAAAACAAACCTTGGTTAGGACAGACAACTCAGGTTCACTGACAGTTTGTAGGTAATACACAATGTTCAGCACAAACACATTACTGATAACTTGGAACAACATTTGACCAGAGGACAACGCAGGCTCTTTAATTGGATAAGCGAAACCAGAGGATGTAGGAGTCACACTGTAAATACACAATTACAGGATGTAGAGGAAGTGTTTCATGCTTGGTGATTACGTTCTATTATGGTCGCTCATAAGACAACAAAAGAAACGGAAGTATTGTTGGAGCCATTTCAATGGTGGCCTTTGGTTGCCGCTGTGGGTATCCATGATAGTCTATTTAAGAGTATGGCTAATTGATACAGGTGTGGCGCACAACGAGGTCGATGTTTTTGGGGTAAAGATGGTGTGTTTGTTATTTTGAGGAATGTTTTTGTTATAGTATATCCAACTTGATATATCCAACTTTAGGTTTTGGCTGTTTGACTTTTTTTTTTTTGGTGACAACAGAAGACAAAGAGCCTGGATTGAAGCACGCAATCTACACCGTAGCCACATGTACAAAACCGACTAAAACAAACGCTGCGTCAACAAGTATAGTCCCTCATAGTCCCCCCTTTGGCGTTGCCAAATCTATGCCACATCATTTGGGGTGTCTTAGAGCAGTTAAATTCAAGCAAAGTTTGAAACTGTAGAAAATGATGTACACGATGAGATGAAATGTAAACTAGATGTAGACAGTAATAAATGAGAAATAAATAAAAGAAGCATCACTGCTGTCATCATAGTCTCACAGACAATTCCCCAATTTAGATACTGTCAGAAATATAAATCTGAATAACAGAAAAACTCTGATTGAAAAAAATAAACAATGAACATGCTGATGGAGCTCTACAGGGCGTTTTGGTGTAGATCTTTCAGAGAACTTTTCTCTGCTTGCAGCTTGCTTAACACAACTCTCTGACAACTACAAACAGTGCAGTCCTATCTCACATGTTACTGTCATTCTCGCAATAGGCCTACACTACACAGTCATATCCTGGCAGTATGGAGGAGGTATAGAGAGGGGGGAAGAGCAGGTTGGGGAAGGCACTGTTTATTCTGATCTTCTCTGTCTGATTGTCAGCTGTGAAGAAACTAAGCTGTAACTATTTCCTGGGTAGAAAAGATTCTTGGCCTATGAAGTAATAATAGAACAATTAAATGATATTCATATGTATTATAACAGTATGAAAGTGGCCATTCTGCATATGTTAAGTATATTTATTTCTGATAATACGTGTGTACTAAAATGAAATGCAAATTTTGAATACAGGACTTTACTTATGTGTAATTTTACTTTGAACAGACTCCAGTAATGAGTTGAAATGTAATAGGTTGCAGTAAATGTATGAATGTGACTAAAGGCTATAGCCAAGGCTTGAACATTTATAGCTTCACAACGCCACCTTTAGGAATATTTTCCTGAGGAAATATTCCTCAGGAAAAATCTGTAGCAAAATTCATAAAGCCTCAGCCCTGCAGTCAAACCACAAAATAATATAGAATTACAGTAAACCAAAAGGAAACTAATCTTGAGTGATATGAAAAGCAGAGTTCATTACAATAGTAATTCAAGAAAAGACACAAACAAATTAACTCAATAAAGAGTGATGTAATGTTGACAGGGCAAATAGGCCTAATAGTATTTTATATTCATCCAACTGTTTGTTTAACTATTAATTAAACAATGTGTAATTTTTAGACAATGATCTTTCCAAAGTGGAAGCTTTCAGCAGTTGAAGGAAACTGTGAAAATAGAAAGTGGGTAAAAAGGCGTTTGAGGAGTGCGGGACCTCCGACATCACTCAACAAGAGGAAGACATGCTGAGACATCCAGTATCATGGCTGACCTGAAGCAGGCTGAGGAGCAGCTGGACAACCACCTCCTCTGTTAGCAGGAGGAAAAGACCTTTATCCTCAGATCCAGTGTAGCCCAGCAGAGAGACCAGCATGTTGTCTATGTCTGATCTGCAGCAGTGGGATGAGACAGATATTTGACAACATGAACAGGAAGCATTGCATGATGGGAATGTTTGTTACAGCCAGCTAAGAAAGAGAGGAGGAAAAGTCAATTTCCAACAATGGCTGCAAGTATTCAAATGAACAACCTGTGCTACAAATAGCTCTGTTTAAATATTATACATAGTATTTCGTTCTGTTACACTATACAATATTTTGTTGCCCTACTCAGCCATATGGTAAAGGTTTTTCAGTAGCATGGAGCAACAGTATTCTCGCTAACACTAATAATGTAACTAAAAATAACCAAAACACAAAACGGGTATATCCTGTTAATCAAATTTGTTCTCCTCGGATAAGGAAACAAAACAGATAACATTAATCTCCTGAACTTTGCATAATATTCATGAGCCACGACCTTTATTTTGAAAACCAGTCACCGGAGGCTTTGAGCTTCATCAAGTCACCCCCCCCAAAAAACCCAATGACTTCCTGTTTGTTTATGCTGCCTTCAAAGTCAAAGCGGTTTAGGTGCTGACGACTCGAGTGTGAATCTCACGATTTCAGTAGAATAAAATCAGACATCAGACAGACATCTTAAAGTATCAGCTGAATACAAAACACATTTTTGAAAATCTTTTGCAGATTGTTTTGAGGACACGTTACCTATCATAGCTGTCAGAAACGCCTGGCAAAATGCAAACTAGGCCGAGTACCTGATCTCTTTATCACCGGATATCTTATAAACAGAAACTTTTTGTTGAAACTGTTTTTACTGAACTGTTCTCTCTTATATTTTCTATTTGTATATGCATTTTCCAAAATCTCGCCGTTCATTGCGAAAGCTTTTAATATGAAATACATCCAGCAGAAGTATTGTGTATTTATGTTGACTTGACACACTGTTGTCGTTTTGCGCCTGGGTTGACAACCTGGAATAACGTTATCTTGTTGTAAAGGTAAGGTGCTCCAACCAAACCATTAAGTGTTACTTCTATATCTGGAAAGGACAGTTATTCGTTTCACTGAAATAAGGTCGTACTGTGTTTGGACTCCACGGTGTGCGACTGTTTATGCTAATATTTAACTTTTACAGCCCTTTCGTCCGCATTCTTAAGCTAGATAACAGCTAACTACGTTAACCCTACAAGTACCGTTTATCTGGGCACAGCTACAGCCAGTTTGCAGATACAATTTGAGCTTTTACTGCCATAAACATGGACAGTAATCAGGAGAAGACGGAGCTGTTAGCGATGTAAAAGGTATCTAGTGTCCCTAGAGTCTTTTCATGAATAGCAACGGTAGATTATGGTGTTACTCCGAGCTAGCCAACGTTAGCTCGTTACTGTCAGTCAACACACAGGGTGACGGAGATGTTGTGAGAAACTAGCGAAAAAAGTCACAGCTTTACTCTTTAATGCGTTTTCTTGCTAGAGACAACAGCCGCTTAACGCTGGTTGTGTGTTTGCTTGTTGCTCGTAAATTTTAGCTAACGTTTTAATGTGAACGGTTGTAACTGCCTCAGATTATGCCGTTATTGTCCTTTGGTGATAAACGCTATATAAGAGTAACCCTTAACTTTTATATTTGGTGTATTAGTTATAGTGTTTAAATGACTAGCCAGTTATTCGATCAACATAAATGTAATGGCCAACCATTTTTATTTTGTTTTATCATTGTAAACTGAATATTTTGGTTTGGAACTGCTGGTCAGACAAAACCAGTAATTTGAAGAGGTCACAATTGTGCTGGACATTTTTCACTATTTAGACCAATGAAATAATCAACATAGTAATCAAGAATGAAAATAATTGTTGGATATTTGATAAATACATAGTACAAGTGAGGAGTAAGGTGTGGCAAAACAACTGTCCAACGAGACACTACACTTTGTCAAGGGACACAGAAAAGGACAGGTGTATAGTTACTGTGTGTAAAATCACCATTCAGGGAGCTCTTTTGGCTATTAAGTACTGTAACAGAATAAATGGCTCTGAACACAAAAGTAAAGAAAAGAAACATGAGGACCTCGAAATAAAGACACTTAACCTGTATCTTGGTTTGTTTTCTAAGATAGCATCTTATCTGGGGTTTTTGTTGTTGTGTGAAAAGTAATGGAGATATTTCTTTAAAGCTAGAACATGCCCTGTCAGGGTGTAGTTTTGCATGTGATGACATGGTAGTGTGATTATGATGCAAATATGCCCATTCTTTGCAGTAACATCTTTTCTCTCTAAATCAATTTACAGTTGTCGGAGAACTCAAGTTTTTGGCCTCACCTCTTGGAACTGGATTTTGTGGGTTCAGCAGTGGATTTTCACCAATAAGTTTTCCTTACTTCACAGTGATCATATAATTGATTTGCTGTATAGTTCAGCAGCATGTTTCTTCGCCATGGGATGAGTGGTTAGTGAAACTGCGGCTGTCAGTATTTTTGCTGAAATGTCCTGTATAGAGGAAATATCTTGAAGTATAACTAACAGCATCTACAGTTGCCACTTTTACCGTTTCACATCAGCGCAGTCACACAGCCATGGGCTTCTGTTCGCCTGTATGCAAGATTTTGCGGAGGGGGAAGTATTTTGTACTGATCCTTCTCTCGCTCTCAGTGCTGGCATGGCTTGCAACTTTTTCAGGCGAAACCGTGAAATCCGTTCAGGTTTCCACCACCACAACACAAACTCCTGTTGTAGGAGACAGCCTCAGGGATAAACTCAACTCTTGGACAGAGGCACCCATTCACTTAAACACTCCATCACCAAAAGTCGAATGCCCTCAGGAGTCACCATTGCTACGTAAGTTTACACCAAAGTGCAGGTTAAAGAGGTGACACACTTACTGTGTATGTCTTATTTTGATTTAACTGGGTTTAAGATGTTGGCAAAGAAAAATAGTTATCTTCTCAGAAGTAAATCTATCTGCTCATGGTGCCCTCTTGCTAAATAGGAATGGTTTGTTTGTACTCTGTTTTATGTTTCATTCTGTAAGTTCTCCAGCTTTACACTGACTACATGACAGCATAGAAGAAGAACGGTAGAGTAGATAAATTAATTGCTATATAATAAACCAGACAAGGGTTTATGCTAATCATAAATCTGTGATGTTACCTTGAACACTGTTGACAACAGCAGAGTGGTCAGTTTATCATAACTAAGGTAATGGTTGATTTATAAATAATGAGAAACAACATTTAAAAGGTTATAAAGGATTAGGAAACTGGTTAACCTATTCTATAATTTTTTATTATGTTGTTTAATCTTGGCTATTGTTTTTTTGTGCTAAGAATTTTGACTTGCAAGTACAACATGTTTTTTTGATATTGTCTTGTATGAACCTACAATTGAGAGCATTACAATCTTGAAGTGCTTGTGAATTGTATTTGTATTTCCTACATGTTGTCTATCCTGTATAGGTTCAACAAGGGAGCAAAATAAACAGTTTGAAATGACAGTTGGAAAAATGTTTTAAATTGTTTATTCAGAAAAGCCTCATTTGAATGGGATATTTTGCACGTGACTTAATCTGCTTACTGTGTTATGAATCACGTATAACAGAATGATCACTTGCACACTTGACAGATGGAGCCGTGAAGCTGTTCTTTGAATCCTCTCTGAAACTGAAGGATGTGGAGAGTGACAACAAAGGAGTGAGTGAAGGCGAGTATGAGCCCTCGGACTGTACAGCGAGGCAGAGCGTAGCGATCCTCATCCCTCATCGCAACAGAGAGAGACACCTCCTCTATCTCTTGCACCACCTGCACCCCTTTCTGCAGAGGCAGCAGCTGCACTACGCCATTTATGTAATCCAGCAGGTATTGCTCCACACCATGCACAGTTTTATGTCCCACAGTATTCATACAAAATCAATTGATGTTTAGAGTTCATGCTTGTAGAACTGAGAGTATTGGTTTGTCATATCAGGGAACTGCGCTGAAGTTGTAAGAATTATTTTTTATATTCTTTATCTTTTATGCAGTTATTTGTAGTAGTAGTAGTAAATTATTTAGCTGAAGTTGTTGTAATTCAAGCTTACACTTGTAACCATTTTATTTATATACTAATGAGATATACTCATTGTATATCAGCTAATTCTTTGAAAACTGTGATTGTCCGTCCTGATTATGTGCTGTCAATCAAAAAGAAAAAAAAATAATGTGAGTATGACCAAATGTGATGCGACTGCACCTAAGGAGCCCACTCAGTGTAAAATAGAGCAACTTTAAGTGAAGAAATATTATGTATAATAAATGTGTGACTTGCATTACTTTATAGTAATCTTTTCAAATTTAAAGCAGATAAAACATAAATCTTGTAAGGAAAACCAAACAAGTGGCGTGTTGCTCAGTGTTTTTCTCTAATCAGTGCATCCCTACCAGAGACATAAAACTTGCAACACTTGTAGACGTCAAAGACTTGAAAGCAACAAATCATGTTCAGTGATGCACAAAAAAACACAGAAATAGCTTCCGGAAACTAGTGAGGCAAAACATTTTCACATGCCAAAGGCAAATCATCTGCAACCACATGATGATCTTAGAACTTCAAGAAGAACTTCAAGAAGAAAGAATGATTATTATCAGTAACTATAAGGCAGACCACAGAACAGGTAAATACTGTACCAGCATTGTGTGTGTTATACAAATGTATGAGATGGAAAGAGACAGGAAAATCAACAGTATGTCAGCACTGGTTTAAATTATTAGCTTGCCATTTGAATGCATGTTCACACACGTGTACAGCCACATATTTATCCAGATTAGTTGGTTTCTTTGCCTTAATTGTATGAAGTGCTTTATAATGTTGTTTGTTTGTGGTCATCTGGTTCTATACTGAGGCAGTGTCTGGCTTTCATGGTGGTTAGTTCAATCAGAATAAAGCAACTCCGCTTTGTATTCTCCTATAATAGCTTGAATATGATGACGCCACTGCAACAATGAAAGTTATTCAATAACACGGCCCACACAGGTAGCATTAAGTCATTTCTGGGAGCTGCACCTGTTCTGTAGTTAACCCCGTACTCTGACCCTCCTACCTATTATTAAAAATCATTATTTTTCAATGGATGAAGCATAATGACACAGCAGATATAACAGAAGAACACATACATCTACACTGAGCTTTGAACTATACATAGTTCATAAAGGACAATTGCAGATTGTGATTTTTATTGTGTTTTCTTTATTTAAAGGCTGGTGATGCAACTTTTAACCGTGCTAAGTTACTGAATGTCGGGTATTTGGAGGCACTGAAGGACTACAGTTGGGAGTGCTTCATCTTCCATGATGTGGACCTGGTTCCTGAAAATGATCACAATTTGTATGTCTGTGACAAGCAGCCCAAACACTTGGTGGTTGGCCGGAATGCCACAGGATACAAGTAAGTATGTGACTAAGAGTAAATTCCTGTATGTCACGAGTGAGCAAGTAAACTTTATTTTACCCTTGTGAAAAAACAACGCAGTATTTACAGATGGCTGTCTCCCCGGGCTTCATATTAACTTGAAAAGCCCTGATATAATATTTAAACAAGGAACTGTAATTTTGCTTCATATTTTTCCACTTTCAGGCTGCGTTACAAAGGCTACTTTGGAGGAGTCACAGCTATGTCGAAAGACCAGTTTCTTCAAGTGAATGGATTCTCAAACACTTACTGGGGTTGGGGCGGAGAGGATGACGACCTTCGCATCAGGTGAGACAGAAACAAGTGAAAACAATATTTAAAATTATTAGTGTTTCTTTTTATCACATCTGGAGCAGATGTGGTATGTATTCTTTCATTCATTCACTGGTACATGTGGGTCTGCTGTCTCGCGCAGAGTTGAGCTGCAGAAAATGAAGATTATGCGGCCGCCCGCTGATGTAGCTCGCTATACCATGGTGTTTCACAAACGGGACAGTGGCAATGAAGTAAACAAAGACAGGTCAGTACATGTAGAGATGAGGATAATGTGCTATGCTTGTTTCAGCATATAATACGTCAGTTGCATCCTGATTTGTGCTGCAAATGTAATCTCTTCAATTAAATTTTTTTTTTGTGCGTCCCAGGATGAGGTTGTTAGGACGAACAGCGCTGGTATGGAGAAAGGATGGACTCAACAGCTGCTCATATAAGACTTTGTCGGTAGATAGGCTGCCTCTTTATGTGAATGTTACTGTGGACATTGGTAAGCCATAGAGTTGAGATTTCAAACAGGAAGCCTTGCTGTGACCAAAAAATATTTTATGCTATATTTTATACAGTATGTTCAGACCACAGAGTGCAGAAAAGCTACTAAATGTGTACAAGACACCATATTAAGCACACAAAATGCACATTGTTTTGATTAGTTTACATATTAAAATGCTCAGCTGGCAACTACATTTTTGCACATTTTTAATGTACATTCATGTAATGCGGCCTTTCCTCATGTTGTTACCAGCTTGCAAAAGTAATGATCGGCTTTGGTCAAATAAAGAAGTTGGCCTTTAAATATTCCTGGTATTTAAAATATTTTGCTAAAACATACAGCTGTCAGACTTTGATTTATGTATGCATATGCGTTATTATTTGCCTTGAAGATATAAAAGCATACAAGATGCTGATATTTTTTATATATATATATGTATATGTGTGTGTGTGTATATATATATATATATATATATATATATATGTGTAT
>LKNJ01001614.1:31493-117006 GCA_002120245.1 Maccullochella peelii
TATATATATATATATATATATATATGTATGAGTGTACAATGTGTATTTTGTGTGCTTCATTCTGTGGATGCACTGACTTTTTGTAAAGCCGTTACAGACACAGGTGTTGTCACATATTTTGCCTGATTACACCATGTCTCAGGACTGTCTAGGAGGTACAGACTGTGATTGATTGATTGATTGATATCTCCCTCACGCTCATGCTCATGTTAGATTTGTTGCTTCTGTCAGGGCAGGACAATTTGCACCTTTTTAATACTAGTACATAGCATGTAGTGACCTCACATGTTTCCCAGCATAGCTCCGCTCAACTTTAACCTGAGCAGAAGTCTAATCAGCCAGATATCTAAGATTACCGTTGTAGGTTGCAGAGCATATACGATGTTAATGTTTAGGTTTGATTCAAGGCCACTTGGATTCTTGAATGCAATGAGATGATTGATCGGTAGTTTAGTAGACTTGTTTTATTGACGCTGACATGTTAATCACTGTAGACAATGTGTAATCTGATGTAAAGTGAACATTGGATCAGTTCATAAGAGTAATGTGCATTAAAGCTGCACTAATTGATATTTGACCGCTAGATGGCAGAAAGACAAAACATACTAACAACAACAGAGCCTTGATATACTATTTATCTTATTAGTTTTTAGTAAACTAATGCCTACAATAGCCTATTACAATACCTATGAAAAAGTAATCATCCCCCTTAGACTTGTCATGTTTTATTGTTTTACAGTGTTGAAGCACAGTGGATGCTTTTTTAGACACAGATCAACAAAAAGAATCTTTAATGTCCAAATAAAAATAAATTAGTTCCTCTAGTACAAAAATAAAACACAAAATTACTAAGTAAAAACACACTATAATTGTCATGTTTGTAGCTGTTTTTAGGTTAAATGTATCTACATGTATATCAGTTTTCTGGGAAGAATACTGACAGGACGACCACAGACATAAAGCCGACAATACAAAGGAATGGCTGTTTGTGGTGTTTGTTGATGGAGGACAACATGAACATATTAATGAAATCTTAATAAAGCTAGACTTCCGAGGTTTTCCTCATCTAAAACTTACTGGTAATATTACTACTGTGTATCATAAAGTGAGGGATTTAAAATTTTTTATTTTTATTATTACTTTGGGTATAGAATGATGTTACAGTTTTGCATCAGTCCTACAGCAGATTGTGTGCAGAAGAGGAAACTCAAGGACTACTGAAAAGCAATAATAATATATGGAGGGCTGATCATATCAAGTGTATTCGATTGAAATATGATATTTTGAAAATGGTGGTTATTGATATTGGTCAAGTCAAGTGTCACAGGAACCTGAAACTGGCTCACTTACATGAAAAGGCCTATTAGAAGGTTAAAATGAGTTCTTTTTTCTCTTATACAGTTTTTAAAAAAAAAAAAATTTATTTTTATTTTTTTTATAAGGCCTTACATGCTTGTTTTTTAAGCAGGAAGTAATAGGCGGTGGATTCTTATTTATTACTTTTAACATTTTTAAAATAATTGTAGTCTTTTGAGACCAATCGATATAATGTTTTCTTACTATTATATGTGAAGAAATTTCAGTCTAGAAAAGTCTGCATACTTATGCTTTAATCATAGCATGCTGCTTAGAAATATGTGTCTGATACACTTATATCAAATTAGTTTAACTGCTGATATCTTTTGTCATTATTTATCTGACCAGCAAATCCAATACTGAGCAATATTACAATTATGACAAACATGGTTACAGTTTACTTGACTGCTCATCATATATTCATATCCACAACTGTTCGACCAGAACTTCATAATAAGTACAGGTTGCTCTAAATTTCACGCTGTTGATGAACTGAGCAACTGTTTAGAAATCTGCAGTACCTTGTAGCCATTATGAAGCTCTTGAATGAGAGTTTACATTTTAAAACCAGAGTACATGTTTTCTAGGTTGTTGGTGGCCTGACTGTCCATTCAATTTATCTCCACTACTGAATGAATGTTTTGGGTTGAAAACTTTTACATGTAAAAAAATATTCTAAGTGCACAAGTTAAACTTCAACTTGTCAATAAGACTTAAAATGATCACAACCCAGAAAATGTGTGATAATAGTGTAGTATCAAACACTTTACTGACATTTTTTATTTGAATTTGTTTTTTTAGTTTTTTTATATGAATCATTGTATGAAATTCAAAGTGATGCCATATTAACTCTTTGAGAATGTCATTTGGTAGGTTCATTTTGAATGTTTGTATGTTGATGTCATGTTTTGCTTGTGCTGATGGGAGAACCCAGATCATGACAGAGAAGGAGATTTCACTTGTAATAGGATTATTTTCTCTTTAGAACACATGCATAATATACAGTATTTTTTCTTATGAATTGTCTCATGGTTTTATGTGTTTGAGGGCAAAAATCAAAAGTTTTGGCACCACAATTTTGGTTTATCCGATAAGTTATGCATCTGAATATAACTTTTTTTATTTGTGTCAACCATGATTGCAAAAGGAACTGACAAGTAGCTCAAAATATCGGTGAGGGCTGCTTGTTAGCAATAAATAATGTAACTGGGAAAATTCAATCCTCATGAACTTTCAGGGAATTTAGATTGCTTTTGTTGTGTCAGTTGGTAACTGTATCTGTAATGTTTGGGAAATATTGGTAGTACAACTAGGTGCAATTAAATATTTTTTTAAATTCTATGATATATCCCAGGTCACGTCCTCATATTTGATTATGCAAATTCAAACCATGCGTGGCGCACCTTCTCAGCAGCCTTACATGCAATGGCCCTCTGTTTTATTGCATTACACTTTACATATCAAGGGACACTCTCGTGGTCACCTCTTGATCTGGAAATTTCAGTTATGACCAGATCCTGACCACTGCTCCCTGCCCCACTTGCCCCATCCCTTCTTATGAATGGTGCAAGGATAAAACAAACCCCCTCTAAAAAGCTTCTCCCTGCTTACTTAGAAAGCCATAAATAATTCATTGTATTACTAATATTTTTTGGAACTGATGCTACTGTAAGATGGTGGTATGTTGCATTTAACAGGCACAGTCCCTGCAGCCTGCAGTGCATGAATCTGACCAGAGGTGGTCTTTGAGCGCACAGTATCCACTATTGAAAAAACCTCTTGAGTGAGGTCTCTTGTCACTAATAATTACCAAAAGATTGCTTTTATTGCCAGGCAAAAAACCCCCAAAAAACAGTAGCCTTAATGCATCATGATAACAACCTGATTTTGGTTGAAATGTGGGAAGATGTCACACACAGCACAAGTGTGGACCATATAAAGGAAAAACAACAAATGTGAGCTAAAGAAAGCAGATTTTGAAAAAAAACATGACGAATCAGACAAGTTTTTATGGAACTGTATTTTTGGCCTCAGGAAAACAAGAACAAGAATGTGTGCGATTTGTGTAAATGATGAGTTACTATGACATTTTATTCTCCAGGATTTGAATGTGAATGCGCAGTTATGCTGCCAGTTTCAGAAGTGGTACAATTGTTAGAGGGCTTGAATTACGTTGAACACTGAACATTACTTGGTCAATCAAATCAGCTCCTCACATTCCCTTTAAACGCAGTTTAGTCCCTCCATGACACATTGTTGGTGAGAGGAGAGATACTGGGTGTGAATATAGGCATCCCAAACATGAATTGCCCAGCATCATACCCCAAATATACCGCTGAGTGGAATCCCTTTTACAATTGGATTTTCACCAGGTTTTTCTGCCTTAATGGTTCAGTTTTATTTATTTGGAGTCACACATTAACCACATTATGTGTATTTGTCACAATGCAAACCCACAAATTTCTCACAAGATTTAAGCTGGCTGTTTGAGGCTTGAACATACACGTACAAGTTATTTGTCGAGGTATTTTGTGAAGTAGGAAGTCATGACAGTGTCTGTGTGCATGCATTAGCAGTTAAAGACAGGAAAATCCTGTAACACCAGAATACCAAGGAGTATTTTGTCCGTTTCCCTCATTGCATCATTTCCACTCTGTGGCATTTAGAAGAAGCTAAGTTATGCTGCATATCTACTAAGACATTGCATCACTCTGAGGACATGAAGGACATGTACTAAAAGTAAGGACAAGAATAACCCCTTGTTATTCAGATACAATGAAATGTCTTCTCAGCATAGACCTTTTTTAAAAAAAAATTTTTAACCAGTGCAAAGAAAGAGCGGGATGTCTGAGGCTTTGTATGGACAGGATGATGTCATCTCCCCTTCCTATGGTGCAGAAAGAAAGCTTTGTCTTTTGGAGGCCAGGCCTGGTCATCTAGCTCACATGTGACATTCACAAAACACTTTTACAAAAATATCAACTCTGCCAGTCAGAACACTATGAACTACTCTACAAACTAGTCCATTCACAGATGTTAAAAGAATGCCAATGGTGCCTACGATGTATACGGTATTGGTCCTTCTTGTAAATATAGTATCCCTTGTACGAGTAGAGTGTAAGAATTCACCAGTGGGAGCAATAATTTATGGAAAAGCAATGCCTCAGTGCTTCAAATTGAATAATGAATTAGTTTTATGTTTCCTTTCAGCCATTGCATTCTGGGATAGGTTTCCCCATTATCCTGAATATGAATAAGCAGGTAGAGCAGATGGATGGATGCAGTGCGTAATCTGCAAACGTTTTTCTCAAAAGAAAAGGTGAATAACTAGAATATTTAAAGCTGCTCTAATTAATATTTTTATATGAGCGAAGGATCACATGACTACTTCTATGTCAAAGGGGTCACTTTTAGTTAAGAATCCACATAGAATTATCGCCTAATCTGCAGTTTTTCTCAGCTGTACTGAGAGTTTTTAGTCTGTTAGCTCATTGTTTTGGTTTTCAAGCCTGCAGCTTTACTGTTTTGGTTCACTCACAACCGCTCTCATCTGCGTTGTTTTTGGCCAGAGCAGGCAGCTGTTTTTAGCAAACAATCTCTGATGAACCCACTGTACACTACCTGCCATACATTAAACGTCAGACAGAAAATGTTAGTGACTAGTTGGTGAACGTAGTGGAGCATCTAGCAGCTAAAGAGCCAGATATTCCCTCAGGAGTTGGTGGAGACGAAAAACAGAGCCGAAAGGAGAGTGAAATACATTCATCAGGTGGACACAAACGCAACTCCAAATGAATGATAATGCTGCTCCACATCTGCTGGATGTGTAAATGGGCAACTGTTTGCAAGCAAGTTTACCATATCAACTTAAAAGGTGATAAAAAATCAGTTAATGTAGTTTTAAGTATGCTAAGCTTTCATATGCTCTTAAGGGCAAAATGTGACTTGGAAAACATAATTGTTGCACATCATTCAAGTCTGCAAGTTTGACATTTTTGATGATGCATTGGCGGTGACATCAGAAGCATCAAAACCACTGGCACTGGCTGTTCACATTTTCAGTGGTGACAAAATATTTTGTTATGAAGCTAGTAAGACTAGACAGTGTTTTTGTAGAGTACATCAATAACTGTATGCCAGTAGCTGAATAACCAACCTAGTTAAGTATTATGTCGCCTTTGTAAGCTGGAATCTGTTAGTGGTTTCTGTGGTTACAGAAACTTTATGTCAAAAGTTGTCAAACGTTTCCAGCAGACATGAAGCTTTTTTGCCTTCAGTTCTTGTGTCAAATTTTAATTTGAAAAATGTCTCCAATTCAGTAAATCACTGTGGTCAGTGGTGGTTTGACAGTGGTCCAACAACAGGGGTAGATATACTGCAAGTAGTGATTAGGTGATTAAAATATCCGCTCAGGGAAAGTTCAGTATTTTACAGCTGTAAAATTTCAAACCTCAATTTATGGAATTTGGGTTTTAGGATCTGTAATTTTCCATGTGAAACTGTTCAAAGGCTACAAATATGAGGAATGTATCATCACTACCAAGGGAGTTTTTCATGTTTCATCTTTCTCTGGGGAATGCGGTGATGTAATTGGATTATATTTACTCAAGACAGGAAGTATCAGCGATACTTGGAGCATTGGATGAAAACATAATTTGCTTTACACAATTAACATCAATGCTATACATTTAATGCATTCATTGATTATGTCTTTGCGATAAAGCTGCAGTCCAGTTTGAAGAAGAAAAACATGAAATGCATAGCAGTTAGTAATGAGAACCATGTGTGTCATAGATCTCTTCACCCCAAACAACCCCCCCCAGTCTCCCCCCATTTCCCATCTGTGCCCTTCAGGCCCTCACTTCAGTCACCTCCCACTTCCCTCTTCCTTCAGAACCCGTCTGTTTTTGTTTTCGAGCCTGGGCTCTTTGCACAGGAAATTGTATACATTGGGAGCATTCAGGAAGGCAGAGAGCAGCTTTCCCGTTAGCTCTGAGTTTGGGCACATGAAAAAAAAAATGGATAAAAGAGGTCAGTAATTCCTAAACCAGGAGAGAAACAGAAGTCAGCTGTTCTCCTCCCCTCACTTCACTTCCCTCCCCTTTACACAGTCTCAACATTTCAAAAATCCCTGCCACACCGCTGCCACGAGTCCATCTCTAAACATCCCAAATTGGAAATCAGTTTAAAAATAAAAACTAATGTTCCTGAGGGCATTTGCCTCTCTTGGTACATGTATGCTTCCTTAGCTACAGAGAAGCCAGAGAAGGGGAGACTGTGTGGAATGAAGGAAAAGAGGAGGAGATAAAAGGGAGAGAGAGCGAGAGAGAGAGAGAGAGCGAGAGAGAGAGAGAGAGAGAGAGAGAGAGAGAGAGAGAGAGAGAGAGAGAGAGAGAGAGACTGGCTGGGGGTAAAAAAACAACAGGAAACCAACCGATTCTAATGCTGTTTCTGCAAAGCCTTCAGAGATAACGCAGCACTCTGCCACGTCCCAGCAAAGCGACGGTCACACCATGTATTTTCTTTGATCATCACTTGAAGTAATGACAATCTAAAGGACTTAAAAATTCAAAATGTGACGTCACTTCTGCTCTCAGCCTCCAACAGTGTGGTTAGTCAGAATGTGAGCGGATGCAGACTTTTGGGAGCTGATTGCTGGGATTTCTATGTGGCTGCTTTTTGACCAACAAACGCAACCTTTCTCGGGGTCATATGGATCAATCGCTGCGCTTCCAAGGATCTGTTTGTTTTAATCATCTGGACTACTAACTGGAGCCACATGAAGAATAAAGGGACTAAGCAGAAGTCCAAAAAGAAAGGAAGTGAAAATGCGTTCGGCTGTGACCTGATAGAACATCTACAGAATTCAGGACAAGATGGTAAACTCTTTATTTTGCTTTCTTTTAAATCTAACACTCCTTTACAAGCAGCTATCATCAAACTACAAACTATTTTTTTCACCAATTACTTGCCTCATAGAGGACATAGAGGAGACATTTATACTAGAAAAATGTAGCTTCATTAGTCATTTCCTAGATTATTATAGCTATTATAACCTTTTAAATACACAATATATAGTGAAATTGAGACAGAACATGTAACAAATGCAGGCTTTGTTCAATGTTTGTTTCATATATGAATTGTAGGTATACATGTGTTTTACATTTAGTAAGGCCATTCATTCACCCATTGGCTGTATTAAATGGTCATTTGTGACTTTGGGTGTGGCTCTCACATTTTTTGTGTCAATTTCCAACGGTGACTATAGTTTTTGTGACTAGTTTTGTGTCTGACAAAAACTGGGCGGTGCTGCTGCATATGGATGAGAGAAAATTATTAGCCAAGAAATAAAAAAGAATAGACACAAAATGTATCATCCAATATGTAGTCAGGTTTGTTGGAGAGGGTTTTATTCTTGTATCTCTTTTCTTTCTCTTGATCGTATGCCTTGTTCTTTTCTTAACACCATCATCTGTGATCTTTTTTGTTGGTGGCACCATGACATGTCACAAAAAAAGAGAGTGACCAGAAATCTCCCACGTGCAGAGGCATATGAATAGCTGTGTTGAGGATCACTTTAACGAAGAGCTGTTAGAGTGGACCCTCTGTAAGGCGGGGCATTCAGGGCAGGAAGTGAGGGAGGAGGTTTAGGTCGTATACCTCCATCATGGATGTTCAGCCACTGAAAGCTACTTTTGACAACTACAAAAGACACAAAGTAGATGTTAAGTTTAGATATAGTGACCATCAAAAACCTCTTTATTTAGAAATGTATCTGTGAGCAAGGTATTAAAGCTTACCTGATGCCCACATGTTCCCTCCATAGCTGGAATAGCTCCCATTTTAGCATCACAACTGCACAGAGAACCCAGCATCATGTTATGTTGAATTTCTTAGTTTTTTTACCCCTTGTACAAATGACAACAATGCAAAGTTGCACTCTTACACACTCACACTCTCTTGGTATTCATGAGCAAACTCTTTCAAGAGAGACAATACCTTTTAACCTTCATATTTGTAAGATTATACAATGAAATATCTCAAATGATAATTAGCAATTGAGAGTGAAACTCACACCTCCTGCCTCACAGATGTAAGTAATCATGATTATGTAGTTCTGTAAGTTATTTGTAACATTTCTGCCCCTGAACCTTTAAAGTCAACATACAACAATGTTACCATAAAATAAGTTTAGAAAACCTGACAAAAAGAGAAAGACTGCAGGGCTGTTATGGGTTTTTGTTAAGGCCAACCACTGAGCAGCAGCTGCAGTCTCAGCGTTTAATGGAACATTTAACGTTATTGTAGAAACAAATCACTTGCATCTGTTGACTCTGTGTCGAGACTGAATCAAATTGGAAGTTGAGATTTTCCTCGTCATGCACTGATTTAATTTCACGTGTTATCATAAAGTGTCTTTAGAAATCAGTCCAAAATCAAACTGTATTTTGTTGCCACTAGTCTATAAGAAGCAGAAATGTTCCTTCAGTGTAGACTTAGAGGCACTAAGTGAAGGCTCCAGAGTTGTTCATCATCCAGCATTTGACCACAGGCACGTCACTGAAAGTCCATCTAAGTCAAATAGATGAGAATGTAATTGGCAGATTTTTGGTGTTCGCTGTGATTACTGAGAAATTAACCATTGCCAAAATTATTCTGTCATGTTGTGGAGGATGGATTTTGTTTGCAAGATGATCAGTTTTGTACTCAACACCAAGAGACATGGAAATATGAAGTTTATAGTTAAAATGGAAAAGTAACTACCAATAGAATAACTAATTATTGGGACATCATGGAATAAAATCATGTTTGTTCATACAGCCAGAAGGTGTAGAAATGTAAGCCAGTTTTTTATGTCAGTTTTTATTATACATTATTTTTTTGTATCTGTGACATACAATTGTGTCTTATTAAATACTGATTATTACATGAGATTATCAAGTATCTTCTTTAAACCTGCACTGACACATAATTAATTACTTATTACTAAATATCACACACTGCTTAGAGGTTAAAAGTCAATTTGTTGGTCCATGTGAGACGCTATATAGCTATTTAATCCAATTTAAAGTTATTGTTTATATCTGAAAAGAGTTGCACTTAATTAACATTAATACTGAGTCAGGATGAATCAACATTTAATTTTCCCTCATCTTGACTTGTGTCTGTTCCTGCACACTCTACAGAGAACTCTAGTTAAAATACATCTTAATTGTCTGCATTTAATAGAAATCCCAATGCAATCAAAAATACATCAGCTTCAGAATCAACTTTTTCCAAGTTGCCTGCTTTGCAATCAATTATTTTCAGTATTAGCAAAAGGGAAGTTGTGGTCAGACTGAATCAGAGCATGTGATGTAGCACAGCTAACACAGTTAAATCTGTTTGGATTTTTTTTTTAAAGTGCAGCCAAATACTGTTGTTCAGAAAGAAGCTGTGTAGTGTAGGTCAGTGGCAACATTTTCAAAAGCCGATTTCTATTAGAGGAAATGTCGTAAGTAATACCAGCTACAAGGACTGGGTGTGTCAACCTTCCTCTGAAACAAACAAACCATTTTTAACTTCCTGTCAAAGTCCACCTACAATCAGTGGCCCTAAGGAATAGAAAACAGACCTAGTGGAACAAACCCTATACCATGAAATCAACCTTATGTGCATTGTTACTGCTGAAACATTACCTTTACAGTTGTTTCCTTCTCCTGCTTTTAAGATTTAATTAATGTGACCATCTAGTCCAGTGTGCACATGTGTAGAAGAGCTGAAACAGCTTTCTCTAACAGTATATGACTAACACGATTTCTTAACTTCAGTTCCTCAGGTTCTGAAGAAATGCGCAGAGTTTATTGAGGAGCATGGGATTGTGGACGGGATCTACAGACTGTCGGGGGTCACCTCAAATATCCAGCGTCTCAGGTACTCATGCAACATGTTTCATGTACAGTAATGCTTTCAAGGCATCAAAAACCTCAAAGCATGAGTGTTTAAAATGTATCACCTCTATCCACATTCTCTATAATTACTGGTGTATACATCCTGTTTCAGTAAAAATTGATGCTATGCTAAATCAAATATTCTCAAATCATGCCCATAAAATGAGGCGAGTGTTAGTCCAGCTCATTTAGTAATCATGTGGGACAAATAAATAGACAATGTATATTTAATTTAGATAATATTGTTTTCTCAGATTGGGCATGTTTAGCTTCTTTGGTGCTGTTTTTTTGGCTATAACAACAAAATGACGACTGGATAGACTCCAATCTAACAAGCCACATCGTGCAACAGCAGTTAGCATGGGTGTTAAACAATCAAAGCATTCAGCTAACTGTGTGTGTGTGTGTGTGTGTGTGTGTGTGTGCGCGTGCAGGCAGGAATTCAGCTCTGAGGCGTGCCCTGACCTTACAAAGGAAGTGTACCTCCAGGACATCCACTGTGTGGGTTCCTTATGCAAGCTGTACTTCAGGGAGCTACCCAATCCTCTGCTCACATATGAGCTATACAGCAAATTCACTGTGAGTACACTCAAATCACATTTACGGTTCCGAATAAGATCTTGTATGGCCTCGAAGTGGTTTGGCAGCAGATTTATTCTATATTCATGCTTTACAGACAGTAATCAGTAACAGACAGAATGGCAACACCAGACGTCAGTAAGCAGTATTTATTCCACATGGCCCACTCTGTATGTTTGTGTCAGCACTATGTAGACCTTACTGTATTTATTATCATCTTTCATGAGTGTGACCTCATCTCTCTGGCTCACTATTGCTCAGCTGTTTTTATCTCTTCCTTGGAGAATATGGTACTATTAGCAGATGTCAACTAAACTGTAAGCAAAGAACATACTGTATTACATAATTACACAAACATTCATTTTACCTCAGTTTGATTCTTTATCATTATTATCTTCATGACTAACAGTTGTAGTGTTGCTGCCTTATAATCATAAAAAGATGTCCCTACACACTATATGGCAAAATTGATTGTAAGAGACTGAATGTTTATGATCAGTTTTATCTTTTATGTCTGTATTTATGTGTATGCTTTTTTTTGGGCCACCCTGTTGTTAGGTCATTCTGGCAAATAACAATTTGCTCTGATACTGAGCTTGATTTGGAGGTGAAAACATTTTGTTTCTGGCCCTTTTGGATCACAGTGGGGTTTAAGTTTTGTAATGAAGCAAGAGCAAAAACATGTATAATGATTCAAATAATTCAAATTTTAACTAGCAACCTGTGTGGCCAAAATTGGCGTGAGACAATCTCTACATTTAGTACCAGAGAGAAACTTTGTGGCTGCATTTTCTGGAAGTGAAAGAGACTTCAGAGAGGAGCGGGAGAGAAGGGAACAGGAATACCTGGTTCATGCTGTCGGTGTAGCTTGACGGGCCATTTGCATACCTTGGCATTCATAAATCTTGTGCTACTCGTGCCTGCCTCATGCCTGAAAACACACCTAATGTAACATGTCATTTTAAAGTAAATCTTAGTGCCTCCTCTGCCATTAGACATAATAGCACAAGACTGTGACACGTTCTACTTGTGCTGACAGCCTCACACATGACACTGCATAACAAATGTAGCTAATATGCTCAGCTGCTTGGGCCTCAATCACATGAGTTTGACTGCACGCACTCCAGCATGTCTGTTTACATTTGCTCATCAGGAATAACTGGGTTAGGAGGCTAGGAAGCCTGCAGGGCCATGCAGCAGGATCATAGCTGAATGTGTTGAAGAACTGTAGCTTCAACACATTCATCCTGATTACTATTTACTGGGATAACCAGATGTTAGAAGTTAGTTTGAGGGTGTGTTTGGAGGCTTTGCAGACAAATGAAAGACCATTATCAGACAGAATTTCAAGAGAGTTGCAGAGATCACAAGCGTGAGAATTCAGTTAATATTTGGGGTTAAGTAGGCATTGGTCCAGTCCAGAAATTCAGAAATCAGAGTTTTCTAAACCGTGATCATAAGATAAAAAGAAATAATGAACTGGTGAGGCACCGAGATCAGGCATCCAAATCTTTTGTTGTTACCGACCCTAGATGTGATTTCTTTTGACATGGACATCTTTCTGTTTGACATGCAGGAAGTGGTCTCGGTCCAGGGGGATCATGAGAGACTTTTATACATTCAGAAGGTCATCAAAGAACTGCCGACCCCTCACTTCAAGTGAGCTTCAGCCCTTTTTACTCTCACAGCAGTAAAGACATTGACAGCTTTTACAAATAGTGTTGTAATAAATGTGACAAGAAGTGTTTGTCAACTCTCCTCAGGACTCTGCAGTACCTTGCTAAGCACTTGGCCCACCTTGCCACCTTAAGCACAGAGACAAACATGCATACACGAAACCTGGCTCTGGTTTGGGCTCCAAATCTATTAAGGTGAGTTTAGTTTCACAGATGTGCTTGAAACCCTTCATTTCTTGTAGGCAGAAGGAAACAAAGAGATACTTTTTACTTTTTTGCTCCTTTTGAGTCAAAGATTTCATACTGAAAGCTCTCGTGAATTTCTGTAGATGTTTCTGGAAAATATGCACGAATAAAACATTTTTTTCTGAAATTGAAAGGATTTCAACATTTCTTATTTCCATCTCTTATTTTCTCAGATCTAAAGACATTGAGGCATCATGTAGTAATGGAGACATGGCTTTCCAGGAGGTGCGGATACAACAGTCAGTGGTTGAGTTTATTCTAAACCACACGGAGCAGATCTTCAGCAGTGATTCTGTGCAAATCAAACCCAAAGAAGGTATAATATTCAAAAAATACAAACCGATTCTTTTGTGGGAAATTTTTTGGGCTAAAGGATTTGCTAATTCATTGAAAAATATGGACTTATTATACTTCTCCAGGGCCGAGTTTGATGTGTGGGGAGAAGTATGCCACACTCCCGATCAGTGGCCAGTGTGGGCCGATGAAACTGATGAGCCTGGAAGAAGCCCAGGCCCGCTCCTTAAGTCCAAACCATCCTGTGCATAAAGAACGTCAGCGAGAGAACAGTCTGCCTGATACCAGCACTGCCACGCTCTACCACACCGTCATAGACATATCAGACAGCAAGTATGACAGATTTGGGTTCAGCCCATTGAGCCATTATGAGTATAATTTACAAACAGCGTGCTTTAGAGTGTTTGATGCATGTATTTTCTATGTATTTATTACTGTCAGAAAAGGCTGTGGGATCGCTCTGGGCTTAATATTCTCTGTTTATCTCTCAGGAGAAAGTTTTCTGGGAAGTCGAAGAAGTGGAGGTCCATCTTCAACCTGGGACGTTCTGTGGACTCGAAGGGGAAACTGAGCCGGAACGGCAGTGTGTTCATAAGAGCACCGGGGATAACAGGTAGAGTGTCCAGCCGGAAAGTTAACAATGATCAACCACACACATTTAAAGGAAAGGTCACTTAATGTATATGTTGTTCCTGCAGTCTAAGATAGTCCAGTGTGAACATGAACAGCTTGCTTCCCAATAAAGAGAAAGATTATCATTAAAGGACACCTAAGAATAGAAACTATTAGACCCTAGTGTGGCAAGATAAATCTAAGGGATTATGATTCAGCCTCACAAAGTTATACTTATTTATTGTGAAATACTACATAGTGTCACCTCTTCAGGCTATAAAAATGATTCAAATGAAACAATCTGTAAGGAAAACAATCACTTTTTGGTTTTTTTGTGTGTTTTTTTACAGCCTTTGGATACTTAAAATGTTTTGTCAAAGTGTGGTGTTATTGTTTTTTCTACAGAAAAGGCAGCTCTTCGTCCATCCAGGAGCATGGAGTCCTTGTGCTCCTTACCAACAGGTGGGGCTAAAACCTAGACATAGAAATTCAAACACAGAGCAAAATTAAGGTGGTAGTGTAATTTTGTCCCGTTATGAAATGGTTTTGTTGCATCTGTTACAGTGAACTGATATTTTTTTACTTGTTATTTTTCCTGTGCAGATGATGACAGAACAGGAAACAGTTCAGCTGGTGGACCCGGCAGCCTTTTTGTTCCAGATGTAAAATCCAGAACTCTGGGATCCGACTTGCTCTATGACCTGAGTGAACACGACCAAAACTGGGAGTTTAAAGGGAACAATGCTGGCGGGGCAACAGGTGGCTGGAGCTCTAGCTTGAACCAAAAGGGGTCACCAGGTGCCTCAGCACCCCCTCAAAAAACACTGCCAGAGCAGCTGAAGGTGTTCAAAGGTGATGACCTCAGCGCCTACAAGCCCACCTCTCCGAAAAACAGGAGGATGTTGTACTCAGGCTCCTCCCACAACAGCTCCTCTCGGCCCTCCTTCCCAGGAAGCTTCTTCCCGCTGGAGTCCTCACCGAGGCATCAGCGCAGAGCCGTCAACATATCTGAGCCCTTTGCTGTGTCTGTACCCCTGCGCGTGTCAGCCGTTATCAGCTCTAACAGCACGCCATGCCGGGGGCACGCCAAGGACAAAGCAGCTACTCTGAAACCCTGCAGAGAGAGCTCAGAACAGAGCAGCAACAGTGGAAAGAGCAACACTTTCCCCCAACTGGAACCCAAGAAGCAGGAAGGAACAGAGAAGAAAAACACAGAGGAGCCGACCTCTAGAGTCCCGCCAGAGGGTGAGGACATCTTCCTTTAGCACATTTTAAAATGGCTTGTTATGTTACATATTAAAGTCATACATGTGTAATAGGATGTGATGAAAAAACTTACTTTTTTTATTCAGATACAAGCAAAGAAGTGGTGCAAGACGGTCAAGGAGGGATGAATATTTCTAAACTGGAACCACCGTCCCTTGAAAATGCAAAAGAAGGCAAAGACGTAGCGCCATCTCCTGGGAAAGAACTGCACAACCAGCCCGTAGCTATGCAACTGGTAAATCAGGTACTGTAGTTAGTTGTGCTTCCACTAGAGCAGAATTACATTATCTTTCATTTGGGCTTACATTTCCCTGGACTGTTGATTTTATCATCAAATTAAGTTTGTCAAGATTAAAAGCTAAAAATACTTACTAAAGTAAAAGTCAGCAAATGGAAGACCACATGGCATCAGTATTTGGTTACTTGTTAGTGCCCTTGGATGTGTCACTGGTCTCAGGAGTAACCAAGTCAAGTCAAATTTAGTCAGATTACTGGGATTTACAGGTGAAAATAGTAGCATTGTATTCTGAATCCTAATATTCCAGCTTTGAAGTAAGAGAGGACGCATTTGTTTGTACTTTCTGAGTTGTAATCCTACAGTTACATAGTTTTCCTTTTTCCAAACTCTCCTATTATTCAACTTTCTAGAAAGGTAATGTGAGTGGTGAATACTGCTCTAACCCACATATCTTTGGCTTGGTCAAGTGCATAGGGATGATTATATTTTTTTGAATGGTCTATTTAATCCTTCCTGTTTTTGTTTTGTCATCATTTATACTTTCTCAGGACAAGAGATCTTCTACTGGGAAACAGCTGTGGACTGACCTCCACCAAGAACTGAAGATAACTGAACCTGAAATGGACCTGCTGGATGAGACTTTTAAACCTGTTTTCTGCCCCAGGAGCAATTCTGAGGTCATGAAGTTAACGATGGACGTCAAGTCAAAACGAAGCCGCAGCTCTCCGTCTCTGTCTTTGTTATTCCGGGAGCAGTCTTCAAATACCTCTCTGAGTGATCACGTAATCGCCACTGGATCAGACTCTGCAAAGAAACAGCCCTCAGAGTCCAACATCTTATTTTCTCTTCACAAAAACTTTGATGTGATTGTTGGTGGAAGCACAGAAAATTCCCTCCCCGCTGACATGGGAGATGAAAAAGAGAAGAAAAAAATCACACCCTCAAACAAAGACGACGCAGCTTCCACCAAACAGTGCCAACTTCCTTTAAAGGAAACCTGTTTAGATGAAGTTATGAAACCTCTGACGATAGAGGATACGCCAACGGATGAAGGCTCCTCAGGAGCACATGACACCAACAAAAACCCAGAGAAACATGAAATTCCAGACAAAAACGTCTCCTGTGATGGAGCAAAGAAGAGTGTGATTCCTGAGCTGGAAGTTATTCAGAGGCTGTCGGTGGAGGAGAAACGCAAAACCTTGGAGCTGCCACACCTTGACGAAGGATGTGGAGGAAACTCAGAGGAGCTGGACTTGGTGGAGCCCTGGGAGGATCTTAGCTCCACCAAGCAGTGGGTTACCAGTCCTTTGCACTCACCTGACGTGGAGGAGTTGTTTAACCAGCTGTCACCCTTCAGCTCTCGTGGGGAAACAGAGAGCTTAGAGGAAGGAAAGATTTCATCTCCTTCAGTTGATGATAAGAAACAGTCTCTCATTAATAGCACTGAACGCTTCTCAGGAAACATTCCTCAGACTACCGGCAGCAAAGCAGAAACTAAATGGACGTATTTGCCGTCAGCACCTACACGGGTCAGCGTGAACAGCAATAGCACAACACAACCTCACACAGGAAAAAGCAGCACAACAAAACAGAAGAATACAGCGTCATCTCAGAGGTTTTACAGACAGATGTCTCATGAGGCAGCTGCTTTGGAGAAAAGAGAGGAAAGTTGCTTTTTTAAACACAGGCCATATTCTCTTAATTTAGACCTGGGGCATCGATGCATCAGAGACATTTCTAATCAGCAAAATCGTAATTCATCGGAGTTTTCCTCTTGTCAGAGAGGATTACTGACCTCGTCTGGAACTGTAAACAACGGGCTGCCTTCAGAGTTAGAGTTGTTTCTGCGTGACGGGCAGGCACCTCTACGCCGAAATTCAGCCCCGGTCAGCGTGTCATCGGTGCGAACAGCCTTCATGATAAAAACATGCCAGGCCAAAGCTGTGCCCGTCGTCCCTCCCAAGGTGCAGTACAGTCAGATACCTCACTCCAGACATGAGAATGATTTTGACGCAGTGAAGGAACAAGAGAAGGAATATCCTAAAATGAGCACAGAGAAAAGCAATACCGCACCTCCTCCGACGATGTCAGATCTAAAGGAGGAGCTGGAGAATAAAGAGCCTGTCCCCAAACACCAAAAACACCCAAATGTTGAGAAAAATGCTGAGTCTGTGAAGACCACATCTACTCCAGAGGTGCCAGTCATAACAAGGAGACACGCACCCAGTCTGGAAGTGTTTGTAGACTGTCCCAGACCTAACAGAGGGAACCTCTTACAAAGACCGTCCTTCAGGAACAGGCAGAGACCTCAAAGTCTCATCCTGCTCAGCCCTCCTTTTCCCATCATGGACTACCCGCCCTCAGGAGACGACGGCAAGCTCCTTTCATCCATCAAGAGCCTGAACGACACGTCAGCAGTGAATGTCTTTTCTAAAGAGATGGTGGAGAATTTCAGGATGCCGGAGGGGATCCCTGTTCAAAACAAAATGACTATTCCAAAGAGTGGACAGAGACTGGAAACGTCAACCAGCTGCTTCTACCAGCCGCAGAGGAGGTCGATGATATTTGACAGCAGGAGCCACAGGCAGATTGAGTGACTGGAGGTACAGTCACTGACTCTGAGACTGGGTGTGTGTAAATAGATACAGTATACAAGGAAAGTTATAGTAGAAACAGAAGACAATATGATAACCTCATGTAAATCTTAGCATTTTGTTGCTATGATAAAAGCATTACTTGAGGGATGAAGGATTTGTTAAAATTCTGAAGTATTTGAGAAGGAATTGAGGAATTGATTGTTCCAGCTGTTTTTAAAGGTGACTTAAGAATGACAGACATTTTTTTTCATGCTCATGTCAAACTACAGTAAATCTGAGAAATAGAAATCAAGTCTACCCTGTCACATACAGTATGTGTGGTGCTACACAGTCACAATGTATCACTGCCATGAAAGATTTAGAGCGCACTCTCTGACAAACACTGTGTGTAGCAGAGCTTTTCAAAATAACATCTGTTAACTAACAAATTAGCTTCTGTGATGCAGAGGTTTCAGCCACATGTCACAGATTCTTCAGTTGTCATGGAGATAGCTCACTGAGTAAGCTCCGTGCACTGAGGAAGACGGTTGAAATCTCCACAAAAAACTAGTAAGTGGACCTTAAGTTAAGGTTTTTTTTTTTGGCTAATTCATAGGGATTAGTTGTTTAAATCTGTTCATCCTCCCTCTCTAAAATAACTTGTTCCAGGTTTCATTGAACAAAACAAACATTGGACAAAAAAATTGCTTGTGTTCAGGGCTTCATATTTTTTAAGCCTCTACAATATTTCGATATACTGGATTCTTCTACTGCACACTCCAGTTCCAGAAGAATCTGAATAAAGTAATTTTAAACAAACAAACACAATCCATGTGTGTCAATGATGTTATGACATGCAGTTGGATTATTTGAATTTAATGAGTTATAACAGCCAGAGTTCATACTGTATCAGATTAAGACTTCTTCACATAAATGAAGATGTGTAGATGAAGATGCGTTTATTTATTCCTTTATTAACATACACATGATACGAAGTAAACTTGATTACTTATTAAATATACTGTGCGTTGCTATTGGCTCTGTGATAAGCTGATGTCAACGTGATTTTTTTCAAACTAATATTTAAGAGGAAATTCCTTGATTTAAATATATCACAAACTTAATTAATAGTATTTACCCACAGAGGACCTTTAATTCATGTGTATCTTTATTTCCTGTAATTGCTTTATATTTTATGGCCCTTTTTATATGTCGTTTGGTTTGACAGAACCATCATTAAAAGACTAAAGAGTATCTGGTGTTCGGAAAAGTAAACTGGAGGTTGAGTGTGTGCACGCTGACTGTATTCCATGTGTTTGGGCTTTGATGGTGCTTTGAGTCCAAGTCAGATGATGGTATCTCCAGGTTTTTCTCTCTTTTCTTTGCATTTTACCAACACAGGATCTGATGTATTTACCCTTTGTGCTATTTGTGGGTGAGCGCCCACATAACAAATGTTAAAGGAGGTTACAGTGTTTTTTTTTTGTGTTTTTTTTAAAGATGTGGATGTTATTGAGCTCAGTGATTTTTATACTGTAGTTTGGATGGACTGGATGAATGATTACAGTGTTTTTTAATTTGTTCTGTACCTTTTGTATACTTGTTGATACTGAAAATGATTGACTGAACCGTCGGTATTCAGAGGAAAAACAAGATGAGAGTTTTGCCTTGATTAGCTGATGACGGCACCTGAAGTAATGTACATAAGACACTTGATGTGTTTTGTTAAAGCAGAAAGTTATAAGAATAAAAAGTTCTGAAAATCACAGCAGTCAATGGTTCTACTAACATTTGGCTTTCATGAAAACATACAGTGTCAAGCAGTGAAACTCTAACAAACTGGTAAAATCCAACTCAGTTATTTTTATTTTATTTTGCTAAATGTTACTTGAGGTCTCCACTTAGTAGTCAGAGTTTTAAGAGTGATGAGAAAACTACTGAGATTCTTTACCAGCTATCCCATCAATCAAATCTTTTGAAGTATTTTAGCAAATGCATAGGGACACCTTGTCACACAAGTTAATCAAAGATGTTGTCAAAATAGTGCCTAAGTGACTGTCCGGTTTGTTAGTCCAACTGTTAATAACTGTTGAACAACTTATGATATCATGTGCTAAATTTCACGACATAATTTTAGATGTATATGCTTCTATTTTTCCTCAGACTTACATTCATAGGTTCCTTCAGAAAGCAACTCACTGAGAGGGGCAGTATTAAAGAGTGTGGTACTGCTGTGTGAATGAGGGGCCCGATGGGGGCCATTTGGAGATCAGATGTGATTCTGCACCCAGGTAAATGTGGTGTGGTTGAGCCTGCTTTTGCTTTTTTTGTTCCTATATTTTACTAGAAAAAGGTAAGACTGTAGGCTACAGGGGAATGTAGTTTTAACGATTAATAAGTCTGCATATTTTTGGACAAAATTCTCCAAAGCATGGTCGTGCAGTTCCATGATAATCAACTAGCTCTGGTCTTTGCCACCAGAGGCCGCTCCTGCTCCACACTGCACATCTGAGCGAGCCACTAAACTGCGGGACAAACAGACAGACTGCTGGAAACAGTGAAAGTCTGCTTCAAGTACATAAAGTGCTCCAAATACTCCTCATACACTGTGGCCGAGAAGGGACACTTGCCCTGTCTTTATCTGCAGACACAAAAACCACCGCTCTGTGAACCATGCTCCAACATGTTTTGCGCCTATGTGTGTGCGTGTGCGTATTGGTGTGCGCGCGGGGTCCGTGCGTGCGTGTAGTCTCCCTTCACCAAAGATCTTGCACTTGCCTCTCTGTCGTCCTTTTCAAAATAATGTGTCACTTTAAACGGCGTGATTCCACACTGCAAAACCACAGTGAAGTCCAACCACTGCCCCACTACACAGTAATTCAATACAAACAGTGGTGATGCACAACAGGTGTTTGTTTAAAAAAATAAATTTACCACTAATACAGAGTGGAAGACATGGTGCAAGACCTTTTTATTACATATCCTTATATTTACTTGCTACATTGAGGTTGCTTTTTAGTTGTTGTTGTTGTAGTTTGTTACCTCAGTGACCAGGTAGGCCTCTTACTCCCAGTTTTCTAGTCTCTAGTCTTCGAGTCCATGTTCATGGACTGACAGAAGGTGATAGTATTCAAACGATTGTAGAAAAAGTCCACTGTAATCTTATCCAAAATCCCACGTCTAATATTTTGACCAAAATCCCATTCAGAAGCATTCATTTTGGAGCCGCGGTGGCGCTTGCAGAGGTCACTTCCATGTCTGCAGCAGTTCATTATTTCTCGACCTCTGACACTGCTTGTGTTTGGGCCGAGAATTAAAAAGGCGTATTCCCAGCACACTGAAAAAGGCAAGCAGAGCACCGTGCGCGCGTTGAATATTCAATTAGAGAGGGAGGAACTGAGGAAAAGTGGAGCTGCGTGCCAGTCCTTCATCTTACATTACTGATTAGCTGTTAAACACATTTTATACAGCTGAATGGGTTCAAATGTTGCAGCAGAAAACAGCCGGAGTTCAAGGCAACTCCGCCACTTCAGCTGGCTGAACACACTTTGTCACCACTCACAGCTCCGTAATGAAACATGTTGCTGTTCCATTTTTCCCACTTTGACCACAGTCATTTAAAAAAAAAAAAAACATCGAGAGCAACTAAAACTGTTTCCAGTCCAGCCATGCAGGTCGAGTTGTTTGGATGAAGCTGTGCCAAAATATAGCATAAAATGCCTGTTATACAGACTATAAACACACCTAATATATAGCTTGTTAATGCAAAAGTAAAACCGTTGCCTTTTTTAATACACACAAACATGCTTACATCTCTATATTTATATCAGTAACGCATTGCCTTCCAATAGTCTGTTTACTGGCGAAAAACAGCTGCACGCAAAATAACAAAACGCCACAGCACACCATAAATGTGAGCATAAAAGTGCATTAAACCATTAAATTCTTGTTTAAAAAAAAACATCCTCTTGAAAACAGTCTCCCCTCTTCCAACAATAACTCAGTACTCTACATTCACAGGCGAGGTTGGAAGCCTGGAGCAGCAGGCATTTGTCCTGTAAAAACGAGTAAACAAACACGTTACAAATGTACTAAAGTGTTTAAAAGTGTGTAAACTATTTTGTTAAAGTTAGCCGCTTAACATGTTAGGTTTACTACACACATTTACTAAGCTGGATAAGTTTAAAGTTGTTGAATGTGCAGTGCCTCAGCAAGCCACGCGGGTCCAAAAGAGCTCTCATTGAGAAGCCACGTGTCCGTTTCCAAAGCCTCTCCAACTTAACCACCTCCTTTGTACGACTAACCCACATCGGCAGCGTCCCTCCACATAAAGGGATTTGCAATTTCAAGATATTTCAGCTTAAATGTTTTTGACAGTTCCCTCGCTTTTACCTCGGCTTGGTTATTTTAACTGTGCCAAATGGGTCACCTTGGGTTGCTGTCTGCGCGCAAAGGGCTTTTGCGCGCATTCAGTCTGAATTTTTTCCAACTTTCCTTGACGGGGAAACCAGCTGCTGGTCGTGAAAAGACGGCTTATTAATTGTCCTTTGTCATGCAGAATTGCTTGATTTCTAAAGAAACGTACAAAGGCTCTTTTTCAGGATTCAAGTATTTTGTTTCGTGCGTATTTTCAAACCATCGAATCAGCTGCAGCGCCGCGCCGTCTACCAGACTCTCAGGTACTGACTGCCTGCTCCCTTTGTCCCCTTTTAATGCTGTTGTAAATCGTGCAGACTGATTTGTTACAAGCTGTTCTTTTAATCTGATAGATAAGAGACATGTCAAAGAAAAGCCGTAAATAAAAAATTAGCCAGAATAAAGACAAGGGCGAGTCTGCTAGATGGGCGCCTGTTGACTCAAGCGGCTCTCCAGCGTCAGGGGAGCCCTCTCCTCAGCTCCGTCAAGGTTACGTCCACAATTCCCTTTTCTTCTTTTTAAAAAGACACCGTAGTCCTTTTTGCTTCAATGAATTGATCGGCACAAAATTAAGAATAAATAAATTGAGCATTTGGAGCACCGAGCGTATAAACTCCCCCAGGGCGCATACCCCCGGGCTATTGAATGGATAAAGGGCGCTTTGCAGAGGACGTTGTGAGCAAAATGGGGCTCTTTGGTGCAATTAACAAAATAGTCTAATCCCATATCTTAACAAATGCAAATATTAGAGTTTTGTTAAAATGGTTAAGTGAACAATTAAATGAAAGTTTACAAGTGAAACTTCACATCCAAAAAAGGCACACTGATGCAGATAATGTGCCGTACGCAATTTAAGAACAGCTTTTACTCCCTTTAAAAAAGTCTAGAGATATGTTTCTAAAGAAGGAAATATAATTGAAAGCCGATTCAACATCATAAATATGATTTTGAGAACCAAAGCTGCAGTCAGAGAGCAGCTGTAGCGGTGCGTAAAATAGGCGAACAATACTGGAACTATACGCTAAAATCCTGGGTTGGTCTTTCTGGAGATGTTTTAGTGGTCACATGGCATCTTTTTTTAACTTTAGTAAAACAATATACATAATACACTCCACACTTATATTAATTTGAACCAGAAAAACCTACAGAAGTATCTTGCCTAAAAGACTGAATTTATGTTTGAGGGTGCTGCGTATTATTTGACTTGGTATACTAGTTCATTTTGTGGATTTAGTGATTTGCAATAAAAATCACATTATATGCTTATTAATAATCATGTTGTTTTATTTAAGAATAATACTGGCTGAGTTGAAGAGGCTTGTATTAGGTCAAAAACACACCCGGAGCTCATAAAACCGACAATAAACTTGAGCACACTGGTGCGTCAACAATAGGAACAATATGGTTCATGGACAAAAACTGTGTCTTTTCCTCATTTATTTTCATGTTAGATCGATATCTTAAGATATGCACACTCCTGATGCACCATTATACACCCACAGTGATTATTAACTCTTTCACACGAGACGGATCATTTCAGCTGGGATGAAACTTGAAAAGAGCTCCAAAGGGCCAGGCAGTGATATCTGGGTTGAGTGTCCCCCGGGGAAAGCACATAAAAGGACCCCACAATGTCCTCATCACCTCTGAGTGATGAAGATTATTGAGCATTTTACTCATCCAGGGTGGAGTTCAGCTCATATGGCCTAATGTGCTCCTTCTAGATACACAAGCACATTTTGTTTGTCTGTATTGTGTTACGTTTGTCCTTCCCAATTTCTTTTTGGCTCTTTGCGCAAACATTAGGAACCTTGTCAATCACTTTTTAGTCTTCTTCTCATAGCCTGAACACCTAACACCTCGTGCGCACAGCAGCTTTACTTTCATGTAAGAGAATATTAAAATATATTTTTTAAATTGCAAAGAATCTTACGTCTGAAATAATGCACTACACACGTTGCCACGTAATACGCAGCCAGGAAGAGTTTAAATGTCTGGAGATGTAATTCATGTTACTATTTTTACCAAAGACCATCACACAGAATTTGGCATTATCTGACTGTCTTCTCACAGCATCTTTTTTTATTTTTTATAATTTAATGTCCAAACTGCTCATATTAACCCGAGTTTACACGCGCCACTGTGCGCACTCAGTGATGCGCAAAGACCAAAATATTTAACTCACACGACAATGTAGTCTGCCGCTCAGAAATATTTTTATTTAAGTATCAACATTTTTAAATAAATAAATATTTTTCAATTACACTGAAGATATAATTTCAGAGTGATCTCAGCGATGTGACATTGAGGGAATTTCTCTCCAGCTTTCCATATCTGAAGTCACAGTTCCATCCACATAGAATGAATCTAACCAGTAGTATACAAAATACTGTATACCCAAAATACTAATAAACAATGTTTATATTGTTTTTTGTTTGTTTTTTTGTCATTTGGGTTTGTCTGTTACAAATATGCCTACCATACTCATCGGATTGGCAACAACAAATGGACCGTTTTCAGAAAAAAACTACATACAAAACGTACATGTATACAGCTATACAATAATTCAGGGCAATTCCCTGATTAAATATTCTCTTTCTATGTACAGACGACTGAACACAAGTGGATCAGTCTCTTTTTTTTTTGGCTGTTTTCAAAATCATGAGGACCAGAGGGGAGAGTTCAGGGGGACACGGACAGGTCCACATCCTCCTTTTCGGACGAGGAGGGAGATATGGGAATGTCATCCTCCTCTTCCTCCGAGCATCTCGCGGTTGACAGGGACGAGCATTTGCAGTTATGCGATCCAGTCCTTTGGCCACTGCTCTTGCCCTCCTTTTTGTGCTTCACTCTGCGGTTCTGGAACCAGATTTTCACCTGTTTCTCAGACAAGTTCAGGTATGTGGCGATCTCGATGCGCCTCAGTCTGGAGAGGTACATGTTGGAGGTGAACTCTCGCTCCAGCTCCAAAAGTTGTGTGCTGGTGAAGGCTGTGCGCATGCGCTTGCTGCTCTGAAGTTTGCTGTTGCTGTTTTCTGTTAAAATGAGAGAAAATATGATCGTCAGCCACAGCGCTATTATGAAAACAGGAGAAATGTGTCTTTTTCCACTCGATCAAACGTTAAAAAAAGCCTCTACTCACCGATGGAGATGCAGTGGAACTGTCGCGGGTCTGGCACTGAGTACGCAGCTTGGTATATCCCCGGTCCGTGGCTGAGGTTGACGCTGTTGGATGAAGAGTGTTGCCTCGACAGAGCTGAGTGACAGTACTGTGAGCTGAAGGGAGAGAAAGACGCCTTGAGGAGCGGCAGCGTCGGTGGTGACGGATGGAGCTGGGACGTGGTCATGCACAGCGGACAAAAGCACAGCAGCCCGGCTTTCCTGGAGTGGCAGGAGCCCGACAGCCCGTGCGGGTGGTGCGGCGAGTGCACGGCGTACGGGAATAAAGGTGGGTGGTTCTCGTTCCCTTTGTCGTTGGCCTCCCTTAAAATCAAGGAATCCACGAGAAAAGACCTCGGCATGTTTGCAAACTTGTTGCTCAGCGTGGTTGAAGTTGAAGCCGGCGCGTCGTTGTGTCAGCCTGCTCTCCTCGGGACGGTGGACAGCGAAGTGGTGCTGAAGGCGCACTGAAGCTCCTTAAATAGCCGCTCTGGACTCGGTTCTGCCATGTGACGGTTACGCTGTAAGCGGCCAAGAGCTCTCAATAGGGTTTTGTGCCTTTCTCTCGGCATTCCCACTGCACGCTTCCCCATTATTTCACTTGTTAACTAAATGAACTGCATAATGTAGTCTATTCTTGTCAGCCCCACCCACGCCGCAAGAGGCGGCACTGCCCATTCTCCCTTTTATCATCGCTCTCATTTTATCATAGCTCAGAGCTTAAATTTGCGAGAGAAAACGTTTCTGTCACTTTCGGAAGGCCGGTATACGTATTCAAGTTTTGTCTTAGACATTAAGCAGCCTATTAGGTATGTGTATGCATACGTTCTAGTCTTAATAGTGTCTGTATAATCGAGGCGAGGAGGAGAAACAGTCGTGAAAACTTTCAGGAATATTCAGAACTGTTAATGTAGCAATAGCCTAATTACCACATTTGAATAACAGCAGGTAAATTACAAAATCATTTCCCGTCTTTTAAAATTAAAGGCTCATTATGCCTGTATCTGGTGAGATTATGAGAAGGTAAAGCCAGTCAAATGTATTATCAGCTGCACGTGTAGGCCTATTTCATTGTTGCCACGTTATTTTTCTGCATAAACGCCAACCATTCTTATATTCATTTTTGTGTGTATTTAGCTGCGGTTAATTATTTGTGTGACGGTCTTCTTCTTCTTCTTCTTCTTCTGCACTTGTGTGGCTACTTTACTGACAGTGTTGGGCGCAAACAGAAACGCAACAGCTGAATGTAAAGTTTATGCATATCCATTTTAAGGTTAATGTGTCATTTCTGGGCACAAAAAAGGGACAAGTCATTGCCTGAAGGCAGTGCTGTTAAAGAGCAGTGATTAATTCCTTTGCTTGGGCCCCTGCCGAGTCGGGGGAAAGAATATGTAAAAATAACCAGGTTTTCACTCTGCGGCCCTTATTGAATGTCATTGTGGAGGGTTTTCAATGAGAGAGAAAGAGAGTCGAATTAAAGTGTGTGACAGCGGCGGATAGACGCAACAAAGGCGACTCTGTCATAGAGGAGCCCAGTGCGCGGCGCGTGAAGCCCCCGCCTCGCGCCCTGATTGAATTAAGTAATAGGAAAACATTTTCTTTCACTTTAAGGCTCTCTGAACAAGACCTTCAAAGGGACGGGACCCGTAATGTGTGAGTAAATAGTGGAATGTGATTTCTCTTCCTCTGAGTTTTTAATGTTCTTCTTTCTTGAGCACGCGAACACAGTCTGTTGATATCTTAAAATTAAGGATACATATGACATCATACACACAGGCTGCCTCGCGACGTTGTGTTTGATAGGGCTATGGTGATGCTAAGCTAGTCCACACAAAGTTATTGCACATCCTAGAGTTTAACCTGTGTTTTGTTTTATTATTCTTACTTTATGTGTAGGCTAGGCTATATTTGGGGTTAGCCCATTAACAAGAAAAAAAAAACGTACCCTGTACCCTATCGTCTGTTGAGGTTTATTGTTTACATGTCATCTGCTTTAGGCATTATTTCCTACAAATTGTCACGTCCAGCGATTTAGCTCTTCAGCTCCAAAACATACCCACATGCCGATGTGATGCTATCTGTTTTCCCCTCATAAAAGAGGCCTAATGTGCTCAGCTTCACACCACTAATCTTCCATAAAGGATAGACCTGTAATTAGGCGGCGCCATTAAAGCAGGTACAAATTAGGAGCAGTTAAACCCTTTAACGAGACAAAATATCTGCCCGAATGACTGTTGTATCTGCGAGAGCCATTTTCATTTTTTTATTAGTCTGTCCTTTCATTTCCTGCCAGGAATACACCATTAACTAGTCTGTCAATCTTGTTGCACTCTCTGAAACCCGTAAATACAAATCTATCGCTTTTATTCCGATTCTTAATTAGGTAATAAGTTAATGACATGTTTTCATCATACGTTAAAAGCGCTATTATTCTCATAGAGTTTGCCAGATAATGTGCTTAAACTCAAAATTAAATAGGCAAAATGTGTCATTTATTTCAGCCCTGGCTCTAAACACTGCAGATTTAAAAATAATTCTCAAATCCACCTTTTTCACCGCGGCAGATAGCCTGGTTGGTGGTGGCAGCTTGATGTATTGCTTAACATAAAGATGTTATCAAAGGCCCTAATTTTCAAATTATGTACAGCAGTCACCCCGTGGATAGGAATAGAGGTTTCATGGGTCGTCACGCAGGGAGACTCATCCTAATTTGCAATCCCAACTGGAGACTGACAAATAGTTTTGACCTCCCTCTGGAGGCGCGGGCCAGAAGTGCAAAGAATCTCATTCTCCATAATCACTTGTTACTGAGATAAATAATGGAGGGAAATAGCCCACTCACATTACAACAACTCTATTACATGTTTTGCTCCAGTTCCAAGCTAAAAAAAAAAAAATACATTTAGGCCTATAGCCACTTATGATAAGGTTCATGTATCATCACATCCATATCTGTGTTTTCCCTCACAAACCAATGAACCAGACTAATTCAGCCCAGCTTCATGTGTTCAGTAACTAGCATACAGCTGTGGCTTGGTAAAGCTTCTTAACATTAATGTTTGATATGGGGGAAAGTAATGCCCCTGAAATAGTAAATTATTTATAAGATATTAAGTTGGAACAATTGCCATCACTCAAGTTCATCCCTGATGATAACACTGACCAGTGCCTGCTGTGCCGTTGGAGAAGCACATTTTCAGGGGCTTTTATGCAATTATACCCAAAGATCTCGTGCCTGATGACATAAAGAGAGCAGTCTGTTTATGGAGATGTAGTCAATATCTCCTTTTCTTTTTGGTATGAATAATTCATAGTTTAAGACACTATCCCCCCTCACTTAATACGTACACACACTTAAACACCCACACATCTCTAATACAAATGATGGTTTTAGCTAACAGTGTAACAGGATTTAAGGTCCCAGTGGGGTTTGGCCCAGCCGTGGATGGGCGCTGTGACTGTCGACGTGACACAGAGGGCCGGCTGCCCCTCCTAATCTCCCCCTGAGGCAACATCATAGACTGCAGATCCTGCTGCACCTCTATGGACACACAAAGGCCTGATTATCATTCATATGCTCACCAGAAACACCAGTCCAATACATAACAGATGACACATAAGTACCCGCTGAATGGTGCAATATGTTTAGGCTGCTGGAGGCTATAGGGACTAATGAATCCTTAAGAGAGAGGGAGACTGACAAAGAGATGCAGTCAGTTGAGGTACCATAATGTGACAGATATAAGGCTCTACAGGTGAACTTGAGTGAACCAGAGGAATCTAAGGTTTTTTGTTATAAATATGATGGATTCAAGAACTTTTATGCCTTTTATCATGCTGAACAGACTGATGATATCTAGAAACTGGAGGCGTTTCAGTGATTATTTTTGGAACGAGGAGGCCATTTAAGTAACCATTTCAAGATGATAATTATGTGGAAGTGCTGCTTAACTGAGCATGGCCTCGCAATTAAACAGATCAAATAGCATTTTTACTTTAACTAAAGTTACAAGAAACATGTGGCATCTAACAAATCAAAACGAAACATTTTTAAACACAAAATTATTACAATATTATTTTATGTGTTGTATTTGAAAATGTAGTTTTTATTGGCTCAAAAATGAATGTTGTCAGAAACACAGTTACTTATTTTGTAACAGGAGTGCATACAAAACAGAACAGTAAAATTGAAAAATTAGGTGCGAAAAATCCTCAGTTTTACTTTGTTTGTGCTGTAAATTTGGTTCACTATTACGTAGATGCATTCTGACTTTTTTGACAGTTACTCCAAAGAGTCCCCATTCAGAAGAGACCAGGATCAGAGCTGAATTCAAAAGGGCTCAAGAACAGAAACTATTTTATTTTGGATTTGTCAGTTTCTGGCTTTTGCACAAATAAGGGACTGGTTGTTACAGGGCTAACAGGAGGGACTCTTTCTCTCTTTTAAAACTACAAAACACAGGATGAGTTTTCTGCACATCACTGAAATGTAAAGCCCGGGGCTGACTACTGGAGCCACTCTTTTTTTAGTTTATTAGTTGTTTAGCTGAAATGTTTTTTTCTTTTTTGGATTGAGACGCCCCCACCAGAGTGACTGCTGCAGAAAGTCACAGGAAATATAGCGTTGTAAATTCTTAATAGCAGCACAGGACTTTTTTCAACAGTGTTAAAGTTTGTAGCTGCAAAAATCCTGAGTGCTAGTTGCTACCTCTAAATCATAACGCAGGCAGCAGTGGTTTCAGATCCCTCTGAAGAGGTGGTCACAAGTGCAAAAGACTGTTTTTAGATGCTATTTTTAGATGCCTTTGGTTTTTTCTTTTTTCTTTGACTCAATGTGTTTATTTCAGTCAAGTCCAGGACTGGTGATGATTAAGCTGAGACCAGCAAAATAGAGAGAAAAAAAGGAGAGCAAACTAGAATGATAACATCAGCTAATGAAAGTGGTGAAAATAAGTGTGTAGGAGGTTTTCTAATCTGTGGTGGACAAAGTAAACTCATTATGGTTGATGGGGGTCACAAAATGCTTCATCATAATATGAAGAACTTGTTTTTTTCTTCTTCTTTTTAAATTTCAGACAACATAACTAAGGCACTGAGTCTCCACAAGTGTCCTCCACTAGTGTTAGCCACTTTGAAAGCAGCGATATAGGAGCCAGGAAAGTGTTTTGATAATATTGATTTAACATAACTGTTTGTCCCTTCCTTCATAATGTTTTTGTCTGTGGTTATTTATGTGCTTTCTGATGATTTGAACTGTGGCCATTTAGCTGCAAAGGGAACCCCATTAATAATACAAAGCAGAGCCACCCAATAATACACCCTCTAATCATCAGTGACCTGAGCACGATCATCATCTTTACCAGTTTGATATTACAAGTCAATATCTTACAATATAAGATAAGCTTTCTGGCATAAACCAAAAGTCACTCTCTTGCCTCCAACTCGTTGAGAATGCAGCAGCCCGGCTTCTTATTGGTTTTAACAGACGACATCACATCACCCCAATCCTGGCTTCTCTCCATCGGGTCCCTGTTCGATATAGAATTGATTTTAAGATTTTACTGATCACTTTTAAAGCACATCTGGGTCTGGCCCCAAGCTATATAGCAGAAATGTTGACCCCATATGAGCCAGTTCGCAGCCTTAGATCCACAGGTGGGGCCCTTCTGGCCTTGCCAAAGTCGAGGCTTAAATCTAAAGGTGACCGTGCTTTTGGAACAACCTGCCTGAGGAGATAAGGCTCGCAGAATTAGTAACTTCTTAAATCACTTCTTAAAACCCATTTTTATAGTCTTGCTTTTATGTGATGTCATCCTTTCATCGTCTTGTTATTGCTTTTACTGTTTTTATTCTTTTTATTTGTATTTATCATTCATTTTTATCTTGCTTTTGTTTTGCCTTACTATTTGGCTTTCTGTTGTTATATTGCTTTCTGAGTATTCTGTTTTTGCTTTGTCTGCCAAAGAACTTTCTAAACTCTGTTTTTAAAGGTCCTATATAAATAAAGTTATTATTATTATTATTATTAGATAGAGACACAATATTAAATCACAAACACTAAGCCAGTGACTTTCTCTTTGCTGCCTCAGCTTTTTTGTGTTTATATATTCACAAATAGGCTTCAGTATGTTTAATATGTATAACAGTACTGTTAAGTTACATTTGACACACATTCAGCACACACACTTCAACTTAAAAACTGTTCCACTGAAAAGCAAGAGGCCATGCCGCACACGGAAACATCTCTGCGTGCGTGCATATGACAAATGACGGATCATACGTCATGCTGACACAAGTCTGAGCTGCGGTCCACCGAGGTGCTTTGTAAAAGTCTCCTAGCAACCTCCATCATGGAGGTCCATCAGAGAGAATGACTTAAAGTCCCACAGTGTAGAAGGACCATAGGCGTGATTACGAAAGAGTCACTTCTGCAATCAGTAGTGTTGGAAAATTCACCTTTAACAAAATTGAAAGACATACATTACAATTTACTACTAATTATTGTACTTAAATTTAGTGTTTCAAATGAAAATGATTTTATGCAAACGGGATAAAACTCAAGCAGCATGGAACTACACGAGTTCAGACAGCATGAATACATTTAGAAATCTTTCTTTTTTTCACCAGTGGTCACAAGTTGACCAGCAAGCGACAGTAGAAAAGTAATAAATGTTGGGAGCTACTGTGCAGATCTGCTGCGTCATGCAGTTCAGTGATTAGACTTCTTTTGACCGATGTTTACCGAGTTTTCTGGTCTGGCACAACAAAGGACCAAGTACGAGTGCTAAAAAAACAACATATATACAGTATACAGTATAAGCTAATATGATTGTATTTTGATGCAGCAAAACATTTTTTAACAGTAAATGAAAAGAAGAATATTTTTTCATTTTCTACAAAAATACACTTTACATTATGACATTACCTTTACACCTACTCCAACCTCTCTGATTTGTGGTTGTACATTTTAATAAGATTGACTCTAGAAATCACTGGTCTGCTAATATTAGTATCCTCTTTTTAGCATTTGCGATTTAGTTTACATAATCACAGTGTAGATGCAAGTGAGTTAATTTGAAGTTGCTCGGTTTAAGGCAAACAGAGAGCAGTTTAAAAATCATTTTACATTCATAGTTCAGCAGAAACACTCATGCTGTGGGCCTGGCCTGATGGGAAATAGGAAATAGATGCAAACCTGACAGTCTGGCCTCTCTAATGATTCCATTTACATCTAAATGTGATGATGTTATGGGAACTGAAATGGTTAAGTATGTCTTCCATGAACTTTTTCAACTTCAGAGTAAGACAAATAGTACAAAGCAATACCACTTGCGGTCCAATGTCCTTCATACTGATACAAAAAGCATTTGTTAACTGATAAATTTCCCAACTGTGTCTTCTGACATGAAACGTTTCATGAATCCTCATACTTTCCTCATGAATGCATAATGATTAGAAATTGGGGTTTTGCTCAAAAATATTGTTAGAGAAACTCCACAGAGCCATTAGAGGTCTAAATATCTTTGGATGATTTCAAATTCCCTTTTGATGTAAATCCATTGGTTCTGCCATAGATATGTCTCAAACTTCTCCTTTGACCCTATTCATATAAAAGCCTTGAAATGCTCTTCAAAAGGGTTTGTTACCCTGCAGAGGTCAGTAGGCTATTACGTATGGCTGACTCACATTTTTTTCCAAATCAGCAGACTTTTGGCCTAGAAATAACAGGTCAAACCAATGAATTTAATGAACTCTCCCAGACACAATGAATGCCTCTTGCCATTTGAACCCCAATAAAGGGATATGGGCAGGTCAGCAAGCCCTTTCAAGGGGTTTGTACACAAATGTGACAGAATGCAGTCGCTTCAGTGTCTGCGCTGACAAGTTGTTCAAAGTGCTGGGGATGTCAGTGATAGTGCCTTCATCCACACTGCCCCCTTTGTTCCCTATTTTGTGTCTGTTGCTCTTTCATGAACAGTCCCACAAGTACAAAAGCGAAAGAATGCAAAGCGTCTTTGGCGATGTTCTGTTTGCCTCATTTCTCTCCCCCGAATGTTATGCTGTAGGCCAACAAGTAGGAGACTTTATTGTAGAGAAAACAAAGCAGAATTGCGGCGCAGGACAACTTCTGATGGTGACTCGCTACTCCTCCCTCCTTTTAACTGCTTTACTTTTCTGATCCTCCCCTCTTTCACTCCCCTCATTCACTTTCCCCTTCATTCACTGTCACCTTTTTCTCTCCGAGTTTTCATTTTTCGATGCTCTGATGTCTCCAGTAAATTTTATTCGGCGGCTAATTTGAAAACTAAAGAATAAGGGGATGGAGGAAGCAAAAGATCTTGAACTTTATATCTGCATCAAGTATGTTTCCTCAATGCAGCTGGTAAGATGTTTTGTGCTTGGTTGAGAAAAAAACATCTTTAAGCATATGGTATTTGTGTGTTCACTTAATTGAATCAATTGGAGGCCCATGGGAAACCACCAAGGGGGGTAAGGGTAAGGGAGGAGGGAGGTCAGAGAGTTAGAGCAGGAGGGAGGGGGCATCAACACTCCAAGAACTACTCATGTAACCCTTACTTACTCATTTTCAGCTCAACAGTTCATTATTGCCTCATTCTCAGTGTGTTTGTCTAAACAACAGGGTGAGGATGAGCTTGAGGTAAAAGTCTTAAAGGAAGCAGACTCTAAAACCCCTGTGGATTCCTTAAAGTTTATGGTTTTCTCATTAATGACCTCCTGCGGTTTGGCCCATTTCCTCCCCATTCATGTCACATTAGCCTCCTTTCAGAAGTCACTATTGTTTTGGGATTGTTTTCATTTTCTCAGGGACACAATTGCTTGAATGTCGACACAAATGTCTTAATATTTTGACATTTTAAAACTAAACCGATACTGTGTCATTCTGTCCACTTTTCAGCCACATGATGTAGAGAAATCTGAGGATACATTTTGATGAGAAAAACTAAAAAAATGTTTTCACCTTTTTGTTTTAAATGTTATGGTGGGCTACATCTTCCATATATTAGACTGTACCCTCTCTTTAAAGGATGGAGCTGAGTCTGTTTCCTGGGTGAGAGCAACACTTTCAGGGCAATGAATGACAAATTTAGGGACATTTGCATAAGTATAAGCAGACCCTCTGTATGATTTTCATAACCCAATATCCCCTTTTCTTCTCAAATTTCTATTGCAGGCATTGTGATTTGGAGTCAGCTTTTGTTTGATTTTGTTCCCCCCACTTAGTGGTTGTTGCATTTTACTTCTCCCCCCCCCCCTCGTCCAAATGACCTCTGCGACAGCTTTTTACTTCGTCTCACACTCTGCTTTTGACTAAACTGGGAATATATGGCTCAGTCTCAACTTTCTCTCAAGAGTTATGACGTAAGCAGTGTGAAAAAGAGGTTTAGGCTAATTCAATGTCTATATATGACCATATATGTGAGAGTTGGTGTGATGACGGGTCACTGCCCATCTCACAGGGTCCCTCAGTTTTCTGCAGATGCGCCTCTATTCAGGAGGCGACACGCGGCGGGACGCTGCTGGGAGGTAGTTACTATTTCTCCATTACCATAGAAACTAACACACTGGCTTTCAGCTGGTCTAGGCCAGGGGTCCACTGACACCAACTTTCACACCACTCCAAGTCCTGACAAAACCCCAAATGGATCTCAGCACTCTGAATAATACCCATTTGTATGGTATGACACCAAAAAATAAAGAGGCCTCCTTTTTGGGACACTTTTTATAATGAACACAAGATGGGAAAACACTGATGAGGAGTGAAGCAGTCAAGTAAAAACTACAACAGTTTAAATGCTATGATGGGAAATGCAAACAACAGTATCTAGATTCATGTTTATCTTGTCCAAGAGCGGTGTAGGTTGTTGTCAATTTACGCTGTTTCTCTCGCTGTTTGACAATCTGTTATCAATGCAAAGTTTTTATGCAATGCCATAAAATTTATAATTTTGTCCAACCTTAAAGAAATAGTTTGACATTTTGGGAAATACACTTATTCGCTTTCTTGCGAGGGTTAACGCTCTCATATCTGTATGGTAAATATGAAGCCAGCAGCCAGTCAGCTTAGCTTAGCATAACATAAAGACTGGAAACTAGGGGAAACAGCTAGCCCGTCTCTGTCCGAAGGTAATAAAATCCACTTACCAGCACGTATAAAGCTCACTAATTAACAGACTACATCTTGTTTGTTTAATCTGTGTAAAAACTAAAGTGTTAAAACAACACGTTATGGTTTTATGGGCGGTTATGCCCCACTAGGCAGAGCTGTGTCTCCCTGTTAACAGTCTTTGTGCTAAGCTAAGCGGCTGCTGTGATAGCTTCTTATTTACCATACAGACAATATCTAGATTAATGTTTATCTTGTCAATGGGGGAAAAAGTGTAGTTGTAGTCAGTTTAATTTCTTTCACTGCTAGTACATGTCCTTGTTTACATCCTTGCTCACTACTTGTGCAAAGTGTTTCTGCAGCTGTGGAAAATTTTATTTTCCACTGAAAAAACTCACACTTGGACACTGATGAGGAGTGAAGCAGTCAAGCAAAAACTTCAGAAGTTTACATTTTATGATGCCAAATACCACCAACAGATTAGCAATAACTAAATAAAGGTTTATTTAGTGTAGCCTAGGTTGTAGTCAGTTTAATATATGTCCTATTTGCTCTCCACTTGTAAAAATTGTGTCTGCAGCTGCACAACTATGTGGTTTTAATGCCAGAAGTGTAATTTCCTTAATATATGATGTATATATTACATGGTATGGGTAATAATTGGGCATTGTGGAAGGTACAAGGTCAGAGTTCACAATTGATCCTCTCACCCCTGGCAGGTGCAGCTCACAGGAGTGAGAGGAGGCGGCCCCTCATCTCTCCCACCTCTTCACGCTGCTCAGCGAGAGAAAGGGAGGAGTGTAAATGAGTGCACTCCAGAAAGCCATCACCTGCTCCCTCCACCCTAAAATCCCCACTAACTCTGCCAGACAGAGATATCCAGCAACCCCAGCTCAAATTTCTCCAACTCCGATTAATGAGAGAGACGGAGAGAGACAGACAGAGAGAGGGAGGGAGGAAGAGAAGGGGAATTAAGAATTCCCAAACTATTAGCATCCATGCCGTGATTTTGTTTTTTCGTCTGTTTTGTTGTTTTGAGTATGAATGCATTCATCGGCAGCAAAATGTACATTTGTCATGCTTATAGAGGGAACTGAATTGGACTGGAAGGGGCATTGAGTTTGTGCGCACAGAGAGCCTAAGGGTGAGGTTGTGTATTGATGGGTGCCCCTCCCAGCTTCTCCCAGATTCCCCCTCTATTGTGACTTTGAGTGAATGTATCCTCTTGCTAAGGGCACTGGAATGTGTCTTCTCAACTCATGTGATGGATGGGGACTTGTTTTGCACTCCTCCGCCCCTCCCTCTGAATCCCTCTTTCTCTCCCTCAGCCTTTGACTCTTTCATCACATCCTTTTATTCGGCACCAATAAAAGTCAGTGATTCTTCATCAGCCGTTGTGCAGATCTGAGGGCCGCTGTTATTTTTCATCAGGAGTGTGTCACACATCACCATTCAGCCCCTCCGTCACACAGATTCAGACACTGGCACAGAGGCAGAAGCAGGTGGAGATACACCATCAATGAATTAGTCAAATGAGACACTGGGCATATGCTTTAAATTTAATTTAAATACTTGGTTAATGTTAGTGGGTCTCTATTGCCATTTATGCACAAGGGTGATACTGTTTTAGCCTGAACGAGTTATAATAGTAGTAGTAGAAAAATACTACTACTACTACTACCAATAATAATAACAATAATAATAATTCAAAGAATGAAAAATAAATACAACTTAATACATATGAAGGATAACAGAAAAATTGGGAAAATTATTATTAAAAGGTACAAAATCCACATTAAAATCAAATGCTCTTTCTTGTATATTACATTTTTATCCAAAAAATTTTAACATTCCTAACCTTTCTGTAATCATCAGGGTGGTAAAGTAAAATATACAACATCCTAAATACTTACAATGAATGCAAAGTACATGTATAGTGAACATGCAGATCACTTCACTGTAAAAGATGGCCCACAGTGATACACACAACACAAGCCACCAGCGCAGAATACTCAATTGTTTCCACCATTTGGGGTTTTGTGAGTCCTGACTCTCATGTAGGGCTGACTGACAATATGCCTGAAATCATTATCACAATATTAACAAGGATATTTTGCTGATGTCACATATCAGCAAATGTCCCCCAAATCACATATAAAATAAACTGTAAAGCACTGAATTGTATTCCACTGTTGTGTGTAAAAAGGCACCAAACTCTTCATATGTGTAAAACTAAAAATACTGTAATAGGGCACTCAGGTGGCCCACCATGAATCACATCACCTGGCTCGATTCTGGCCAGGGATCTTTGTTGCATGTCGTTCCCTGTCTCTCTCCCCTCATTACCGGTCTATTGTCAACTTTCAAACAAAGGCACAAAAATACTTAAAAAATAACAATCTTTACTACAGCTTGATTAAAATCACTGACTTGGACAATAGAAATGTGTAGAACGATAACATTATCGTTCTACACATTTGTATTTGACTAAGATTTAATTTAATTATTTAGGCCCTTCTCTTCAGTACTTTCCACAGCTCTAAATGCACAGGTGAGTGAGACGGCCAGGACACAGGATTTACTTTGTTTTTACCGTATGTCTTCTCTGCGAGCAGAAGATAAACAGAAACCATCCTAGGACTGTCTAACAAATTTATTTTTGTTCAGCTCTATCAGCAAAGAGACATTAAAAACCCTGTATTACAGCTTGGTTAAACGCAATAAAACCATCACTTTGCCTCGCAGACAGAGCCTTTATTTGGGGTATATTATCAGTGTGTACATCTTTTTTTAAACTTCTCCCCAGGTCATCTGACCCGGACTGCAATGTAACACAACGCATCAGAATAATTACCTGAAGAAAATACCAGCAATCAAGTTAATTTAGACAGTTCTCAAAGGATTTTTTTAAAAACTTCTGCTTAACATTGCACCTCCCGCAAAACACCCGACAGCATCACAGTATTTAAATACTTTGGATGTTGCTTTATGCATGCTGTTTTATCATGGCATATTTATTCACTGCCATTCATCTTAAATGTTGAAGGGACCAAATATTTGCAAGAAACCGACACCCAATATACTTAGTGTATTATGTTAACTATGTATTTTGCATCCCCCATTCCAATCATTTTCCTCTTTTTCTCCTGTTTGCAGTGTAACAACCCAAGATACCTCACACTCAGACATCATTTCCCATCAGTGGCCTTGTGGAAAGCAAGAGTGTCTCTATTTAAAAAGTATTATTCAACAGTGTTACATAAGAAGCTCCAAACAGGAGTCAGGCCTCGCAAAAATGAGTCATCAGCTCAGTCATCATGTCAAACAGCGATCTTCTGGCACTCACAGCACTTCATGACATTTTACACAATCCAAAAAGACTCATACACACCTAAATACAGGCACAAGTATCACTCAGATGAATATTAACACATTTTACTTTCAGCTTTATGTATGGACACACAGAAATGTCAATACTAATAGCAGTAATTGTAAGCAACCCATTGCGGTTATTGTTTTAGATTCAGTTGTGGTGCGCTGATCGTGATTTCGCATTTAACTACTTCAAAAACATGTCTGAGGGGGGAAAAATAATCAAGAGTGAAAAATGCAGATGTCATTATATGTCCTGTTACAGAACTTGAAATAATGTATCTTAAGATAATATGATGATTTTGGAATCCTTTATCTTTAGTTGGAATAACATATTGGCATGATTGGATTTATCATGTTGCTAATTCATTCAATTCAAGTTTCTTAATTACAGAAAAAACTTTTGATTTTTACAGATTTATGAATGTAATTTATACAATAAACTAACAGCACAGATTATTGACAGTTTTCTTGTGTCTCCGTGTTTAAAATGAAATAATAATCTGCCTCTGAAGACAGTGTTGGACTGCTCTGATTTCTGTAAATGTTTTGAACCGGTCCTTCAGCCAGCTGATTGGCTCTGAGAGGTAAATCAGTCACTCCGTAAAATGCTGCCATCTACTTTCATCTAAATAGGCCGGTGAGACCAGCCAGAACCACTCCAGCAGATGCAATGAAAAGTATTAGTACACTGACATACCAGTTTCTTAGGCACACCTGAATCAACGTTATACTAAAATGTTTTTAATGTTCTGTCCACTCATTGATATACACCAGGGGGTCAGAATATCACACATCTCATGCAGTTCGATACAATCTAATAAAGACATATATAATAAAGACAAGTGGAGTCCAGCTGAGCTTGGAGAAAAAGAAGTCCTGCTAAGCAAAAGGACTCAATCTCAATCTGTCATATGAACCCGGATGAAACAAGAGGGAATGTGACTGCATGATTGGTAACGATGATTAGAGCAGACAGTAAGGTCTGTCTTGACTCTGCAAGAGGTCTCATGACACACAATCCAATAATAAAATTGAAACTTTAAAGACTTTGGTGAGAATCAGTACATCATTTAAAGTATCATATTATTTTAAACAAATGTTTATAAAAGCTACAGTCGTGCCGTCACTGCTGATGAAATTGCAACCTTAAATATCATTATATATGTCCATAAACCACACCCATACGTGTTCCAGAGAAGTGGCTGATGCTGCAGGTCAAACACAGAATTATAAAGACATGCAATAAAATCCACACGAATAAAAACCTAAAATGACCAAAGACGAAACATCACTGGTTTAGCTGTAATGTTAGGAGGTGAGTGGAGTTCAAAGTTGTTGTGCAGCGAGAGTGGAGAACAGCTGGATCATCCCTTACGTAATAAGAGAAGGTAGCATGTAGGTACACTCACAAAAACAACTCATTAACAAACACATTTTCATAGTGTGGAAAATGTCCACATAAATCAATTAGTAAAAGCCCACCGTACCGTATGTTCACATAAGAGTTTGCCTTGAAAAACCAGCCTTTTGAGTTACATGCCAAGTACTTAATTATATATGATTACTCATGAAAGGTTATGAGGAAATGAGAGAACTCCATTTGAAGCAATTACTTATACTTAAATACTTATTTTAATTTGAACAATGAATAGTGAAATCTACTTTATCAGATTACTTCTTACTCTTTTACTTTATTTGATTATTTTGCACTTGAAAAGCCCTGTATATACGGATCTTCAGGTTTGCAAAAAAGAAAGAATTTAAATACTTTTGAATGAAGGAAATTGTTAACAACCATAACTACAACATCAAAGAAGCCTTCTTACCATTTTTCACTGGAGAATTATATTAATTGTTAAACTTGGTTGTATTTCGACATTTCACCATTGCATTTATTTAGTTTATATGTTGAATCTGACCATTTCAAATACAAAACCTTTATATATTTCTTGCCCCATTTTCTGATAAGATAGGGTGACATACTTACTGTACACTGAACTCATTATAGACCAAAACTTTAAATATGAACTTTTATTAGTATTTTTTTTTACCAGCGCCCCCTGCAGGCTGTTAAATCACAGCTTCCCAACCACCAACACTCCACACCGAGCAACATCGCTTATATAAATCTGAGAACAATGAAATGTAAGTTCCTCACTATTTACCGGGCATTTATTAAAGGTTTTCTAAGAGATAACCTTTAGAGAAAGATTTTTAATGCTGTCCAGAAATGTAAACGCATGTAAGATCAGTGAAGGGAGAGATAGTTAATCTGGGATAATCGGGATAAGCATTTTTTTTTTAAGAGGATTGTGGCCACAATAAAACATATTTAAATCCTCAGTTTAGGAGTTTGAATTCTGAAAGGAAGAAAACATTTTTTTTTATATCTGAACTCTCTAATACCAAAATTTTCATTCTCAGTTTTGATTAACTTCTCAGACTCATGAGATTAATCCCAGAAATTAAATTGAAAATAAATGCGGCCACAATCCTCTTCTGTGCATTATTTAATTCCCTCAAACATTTCTACGAATAAAGCTGCATTATGTCCCAGTATCAACAGGATTTTAACTGGTAACTGCTTCGTTGAGTCCGTGTCTTTTCTCTGATGGACGTTGAAAGCACCCTGCAGCAGTAAATTACATCTGCACAATGGACTCATATTAGTTTTGCTTTTATTGTGCTGTCATCCTCCCATTGCTCCCACTTCACAACACTTTGCTGATTGTTGGCAGTGCGATGGAGGAAAGGGATGAGAAATGGCTCATCTTGCCGTCTCCACTTCAGGCACAGAAGACATTAACTGTGTGCACAAGTTCAGGATATTAGGTGTTGTTTTGTCACAGTGATGTTGGAGGCTCACATGGAGGCAGGGAGCCATCAGCAGAGGCAGATTTAGTATCGCCTCCCAGCAGCTGCCTCTGTTGCCTCCAGCTATAAGCGTCTCAATACTTTTCTTTGCTGTTTTATTTACATGTTTGAGAAAAAATGAAAAAAAAAATCACATTCTATTCTTTTTTTTAATGTCTAATTTTAGAAATAAAATAGGACATTCACATTTGTCTTATTCCACTTGGATTTTGATTTGTTTGTTTGTTTTATTCTTACATGTTCACCTGCTCTTTCATTTGTTGTACAAACTTCACTGGAATTATGACGATTTTATAATCATGAATTTTATTAGTTTGCATTGTACACTATTTTAAAAAAATATGTCTTATCTAAAAATAGACTTTGCTGTTAGTGTGTTTTTACCTCTTAAATAAAGATAAATAACAATTGAACATTGTTACAGTATTACTTTAAATATCCATGAATTTGTGGATGATTAATCCTTTGTCTGCTAATATTTTCAGTGAAAAACCTGAATAATCACAAAACATACATTTTTGTAAATTGATTTAAAAAGTTGGCAATTTGTATTCAGTGTTAATTTATAAGAAATATTTAACTATTTGTTTAATCCTAAAAGATTATCTTCCATTTCATCTCTGCACGGTTAGGGGTTGTGAACACTGAAATCTATAGTGCTAGATATTTATCAGAAGAAAAAAAATTCAAATTAAAACATTGAAGAATTAAATAAACCATATTAAAATGATCTGAATATTATTAGGATGCAATCAGCTGTACTTACAGAGGAATATTAATACGTAAGTATATGTTTCTCAGGTTAACACAGAAGGTATACTGTCACATTAAACACAAATCCAAATTCGTGAATTAAAACAAATGATCCTCTAAAATTCATCCTCTGGTGACAATCATGATGTCAAATGAAAGTGAGAAGCTGATTTTCAGATTATTTACACTGATTTATTGTTTGACTGCAACCTTTTTCTAAAAAACTGAAATTATATTTCGGGTTTAACAGACACTTCAGTTGTTTAGGAGGAGGACTGATGGCAGGCATGTCTTACAGATGTTTTAAATGATGTGCATGCGTTTATGTATGTGTGCATGCGTGCGCGTATAAGGCAAAAGTCCGAATGTGCATGTTTTTAATCAGTGCTGGTATAACCTCTTGAAGAACAGAAAAACGGCAGAGGCATTAAAAACATAAAAGGGAAAAAGGGCAGTAATGAATTTAGAGGAAAATGGACATTAATGGTATTAGCATTACTCATGTTCCATATAACAAATTATTGGAAATTTGACAAGCACACCAAATTATCTCCTCATGCCTGACGGGAGTGTGGTGAAGTCCTCTCTACCTGCTGAGGAAAGACAATTTCTGCTCATTTTACTATTTTTAACAATAGAACCAACCCATTAAGACAAATTAATGTCATTATCAAGTCTCTATGAAAATGACAAATACCACCGTTTCGAGCAGCTTTAGAGGCTATTGACAATAATGAAATTCGCTGTACAGGTACTGAAAAGAAACACTCCAAGTAATTATTTTCTAGTAGCTTGTTTGTCTGCCATCCGTTCATTTGCTTTCAGCTCAATTATCTGACTCTGTGAGCATGTGGAGGCGCATAGTGCTCTGCGGCCCACAGAGCGAGGGCCCTAATTGGGCAATTACCGTTCTGTTTCGGGGCTTTTAGCTCCAGTGGAGAGTGGAGGGAGACCGTGGTGCGTAAAACCATGAGGACCTTACATGCACAAAACCACACATATACACTGTTTAAACAAAAACAAAACCCCTCGTCCTCCATACACATAACACAGACCTATACGGTGCAGCTTTAATGCGGCTCGTGCAACAAACACTAAAAACATAAAAAGTGACAGGAGCTACAGGCCAAAACACAGTCCTTTCAGTGATACATAATGCAGGTGCAACCCTGAATTATGTGTGTGTTAACTTTTCAAACATGTGATTATGTCACTGCATGGTAAGCTATCTCATGTACATATGCGTTCATCCAGGTTTCCCTTTAAACAACATCCCATCTGAGTAACCAACCACCAGCTATAAATAGCTGAGAGTACTTGTATACTTGTACTGTATAACCCTGCTGAGTTTTGGGGAAGGGGTGGGCTGAGGTGGGGGGTTGCAGTTGGTGTATAGGAGAGGCTGCAGGGTCAACAGTAGGTACCACTTAAAAGTGTTGTGCATCATCAGAAAGCTGGAAACTACAAGACTCATTTCAGGGCTTAACAATCAGGTTGCAGCAATGCTTTTGCTATTTGCAGCCATTTCAGCTGTAGGTAAAAAGTCATGATGGATTCCTGTCACCACGTCAATGCTACACAACTTTACGGACAGAAAATACAGACGGGGGACAAAAAGGAAAAGCCTGAATAAATGAGTGGAGAGACATAACGAATGCAGGCACTTCCATACAGGGTAAGAGGAGCAGTACATGGTTTGATAAGTATGGAAATGATGTGAATCATATACTATAGCCTTCACAGTCACACCAAATGAGGGAAGATCTTTTGGAGGAATAGTGTTAATCCCTGCAGTTGTGATCCACATACATCAAGAATGCGACTCATGGTGGCTGAACACCTTAATAAACTACGTTTCCTTTAACCTGTCACCCATCAGTTTATGGATCTTTGAATTATTCATTGAAAGTGAGATATTTTGGACGCTCCAGTGCAAAAACATTCACAGGAAGGAAGAGGGATTCCAAGAGGGTTGGGTGTTGCGCTTGTTCCTCGATCGCAGAAACAGCCGAGCCAATCAAAGCACTGTAGGAGGGATTAAGTAGGGGGATCTTCCTGTGCCAGAGCCAGAAAAATGGCCAGAAAAATTGGACGACACAACCGTACAAGTTGCAGTTAGTTGACTTACAGAAGTAACAACTCTTAAATATGCATAGTTCTTTGACTGACTTAAAAAACGTTAGCTTCTCCTATAGCAACCGCTACCGCTTTTCTACGGGACAGATACGGCTAAATGGTATCTGATTATCAGACTAGAGATTCTGTAGTTTTGTTTCTCAAAGTTCTAAAATAATCAGCTGGAAATGTCATCAGTGGCTCCTGAGCCAGAATAAAAAGAATTTAACACTTTGATTTGATTTAACTTTATTACGAAATCAAATAGTATATGTAATATGAATATGCAGTGTGATATTATCAAATCAAACTACATTCTGGTTCTGGCTGGCCTCATGCTCTGGACTTGTGTTTGATGTTGATGATGTTTGTGACAAAAAAAAACAAAAACAGAAGCAAATCCTAGACTTTTAAACCCGAGATAAAAGTTGGCACCCCCACACCCCCCTTACCCTCCTCCTCACTAATTTTCATATTATCCCTGTGCTGTGTGCTCTCCCCCTCACTTTAACATTCTGTCACGCGCTCCCTGGATCATGTAGTTTGTGTTAATTAAACCCTCTTTCAGATCATTTTCTTGCTCAAGTGGCCTCAGTGCAGCACCCATTAGGCAGAAAGCTCTGTTATCTGAATTTCCAAATGTAGCTCAACATTTATTAAAGTGAAATTCATCCAGTAATTGCCCGCCTCGGTATGCCCCATGTCTCCCTCTTACCTCCAGGGCCACCTGCTCAGAGACACCTCCAACTATTTACCAGCATGACGCAGGGTAATTAGACCTCTCTGACCCCGTCCACTAAGAGCCTGGTAATTGCGTTAATAAAAAAATTAACAGCAGCAGCATGAGGATCATTATGTAAAAATACCCGGTAATGAAGCATTAGCCTTGATTTTATTTGGATTAAAAACAGCTATAGGTGTTTAAAGGTTACAGTGTCTGCTAAAACAATATCTTTTCATTAAATCCCTGTGTAACTAAGGAGCAGAGGAGGTGAGATTTTAGCACAAATATTTAAGATTTCCACACAACTCTACCATGGTGGTGTGAAAGCTTTGTTCATGGATGACATACAGTCATAAGCCACTGGCTTATCAGACAAAAATAAAAAGCAGCAAACAAGGCCAAGCTAACTGTATTTTGTGTCAACATATTGTGAGTAAGTGTATCTCAGGAGTGCAGCAGCATCAGGTGGAGTCAGGGGAGGAAGAGATGAATTCATAGGGTGCATTGATCAACACAGTTTGTTTATCAAAAGCCTGCACTTTATTTTCTTGAAGAAATTTGACCTAACCTGCACCCCATTATCCAGTCTTTCACAAAACCACATACAGTGTCATCAGCCCACTTTTTAGAATGACCGAATAAAATCACGTCCTATTGTGAAAGCATCCTTTATCTACCTTCAGTGTCAAACTGTGGAACCGGCTTCATGTCCACTCACACTAGTGAAAGCCATTAAACAAACGGTTCAGTATCCCTCAGTTTAGGTTTAGACTCAGGATTTTGTTGATTTCCTTGGATGGTAATAAGGAGTGCAATTAGGGCTGTTCTCATTGTGTACTTTATTTTGACAGCAAAGCGCATCATCATGGGCTACCACCTTTAGTGGTGTTGGGTGTAACTACTTGGTATGTATTCAACTTAATATCAGAGAACTCTGATGGATGATGATCTGCTGTGTGGAAACATTTCTGAGGAATATAACGTCATTATTTTATCAGTGCCACTAAGACAATATGGTGAATTCATCATGCTTAGTGATACAAGTTATTTTGATTATTTCACTTTAGTGCTATTCAATTTTAAATGTAATCTGAGACCAGATGGTGTCATAAAACATTGTAAATGTAAATATTTTATGCCATCCTTAATAATCAATACATCCTTACACTTACAGACTTGTATTTTACCTCCTAATACATAATGTCACAGAAACTCAAGTTTCCCACTAGTGTGGATGAATGACTTAGTGAGAAACTATCAAGTTTGATCAGCACTACATTAACTTGCCTTTTAAGATAATCATCTATATAGTGACATCCTATGGGCAAATACTGCAACTGCAGTTACTCAGTGACAAAGCTGATTATTAATATAACGCGCCTGTCAAACTATTAACCTCATCACCGATATACTTTTTTGATCTGTAAAGACTGCTGCCTGAAATATTACACTTTTGACTGCACTTCAAATGTGTTATTGTAATCTTGGAGTAACAAAAAGCTTTGCAGAGTTCTGTTCTTGCCAACTTTCTCAGAATAAGCGGTTTTATTAACACACTGTGGTAGAAATCTCCTCTGTGAATGAGTACTCACTACGTTAAGCCCAGTCTTGACAAGACTAAGCTGAATGTCCTCCTGGTTAAATCCTGTTGACTGCATGACTATCTAAAAGGTCCCTGAGAGGTTCAGCTGGGACACTACCAATTTTAAGTGAAATTTTCTTTAAATACCTGGTAATGAAGCATACCTGTAGCTAAATACCTATAGCTGATTTTTAAATCCAGATAAAATCCAGACTAATGCTTCATTAGCACATGAAGGTGTTTCTACATAATGATCCTCACACTTCATTTAACATCAGTTCTGCAGATCTCCACAGGCTGCATGCGGTTCCTCCCATCAAATTGAAAACCCCAGCGCTCCATCATCAGCGCTCCACATAGGACTGTTTCTTCTCGTCCCCTGGTTCCCACAACACAGTTATTCACTATCTTCTGTCATATCTCAGAAAGTCATCTTATATTAAAAAAAATAAATTTTTTGTTTTGTCTTTGTGGATAGTTTACAGCTAAGAGAGACAGGAAAGGTAGCGAGAGAAAACACAACAGAGGGTTGACACAAGATAAAGGTCCCAGTCAGACAAAGGTGCTGAATTCAGATATTTTCCTCGTTGTGATTCTTTAATACGCTGTTGTTGTGAAATAAGGAACGATCATGTTGTTGCCCTTTTTGCTCTCACTTTGCTCCTTTCTCTCATACTAAGTGATAATGGTAATGGTGGGGTAACTGCTGACTAGGAACAGAAGGAGAGAACACAAACACCCATTTTAAAGGCTTTACATTGGTCGCCTGTCTTCATTCAGTTTTCATATTGATTTTAAAATTACTTTAATAGTTTATAAAGCACTTCATGGTCTTGCACCAGCCTGTTTGTCTGACATGCTTTTAAAGAATGAACCAGGACGCCCCTCTGGTCCTCTGGTGGTTCCAAAGAGCAGAACAAAAACTGTTGGTGAGGCAGCTTTTAGTTTTTTTGCTCCAAGTCGGAGAATCTTAGATTAGCTGAAAGTGTTGATATCTGTAAACCTAAAATTAAAATCTACCCCTTTAGTTTGGCTTTTGATTAGAATTTAATGATTTATGGTTTTTATTAAATTATTATTAAATGTCTTTTTAATTATGTTTTATTGCAATTTTGCTGTGAATGTTTTTATTGCCATTTACCCATTTTTTTAATCGTCTTTTATCTATTATTGCACTTTTTATAATTTCTTTTTTTCTTGTGCATTAGTCTCAAATTGATTTACTGTTCATATATGTACTGCCTTATTATCAGCTTTCATTCGCCTGTAAAGCACTTTGTATTGCACTAAACTGTATGTAAGGTTCCATACAAATAACGATTGATTGATGTTTTGTTCAGTCTATCGCCAAGACACAGTGGCTCTGACCATGTAAGTTTTTTGTTGGTGTTGTTGTAGGTGGCTCTGGAAAATATATCAGGTAATCAAACTTATCTGCAACATGATGACTTAACGTGTAATAAATGTTGTCAACATCAGACTTTACCTTGCTACAGTAGCCATAAATTGAAGTTAAAAGGGCACAAATAATCACCACCAAGTCCACAAACCCACTGAAATAGCTATAAAGATGCATTATCCAGTATCCTTATAGAAATATTGAACCATAAATTTGCATAAAAAATGTAAAATAAGTTTTGTCAGTTACCATTTGCACTACCTCGATAACCTGTTTTTTGGGTTGTTGTTTTTTTAATTAACTTTCAATGGCTTTCAATGCCTAATTATTGAACAAAAGTTCTGTTTCAACCACAAGGTTTTATTATTGAAAATCTAATGTATCCTTATCCTGGCTATGAACAATTTAAATATTTATCTTGATGGGGTCATCTGCATGTCATGGTCACTTTATCATTAAACCGCTTATAACGTCCCACAAAATGCCAGCAGCTGAAGTTACAGACAAGTTTAATGTGAGATCAATGACAATTAGTTTCTCATTTTGTCAGTTGTAAATGTATCTCTTTTTATGTGTATCTTTGTTCAGGAAATGCACTGTTCCCTGTTAAGTTTCTTTGGTTAAATGGTTGAATAGAGAGCTGGGCCCTGGCCTCACTCATTACCAGCTGGTCCCGTTAGTATTTACAGCAACACGGCGGGTTGACCTCACAGTATTCACAGCTTCACACCTCACATCCATTCACTGTCAGAAAATAAACACAGGCTGCATTGGCCCCCAAAAAGAACGGTTTCCTCTGAAAAGACACCCAAGGTTTTTGTGGCTTGACTCAACTTTGTTGTTGGTGTGTTGCAACAATGTGGGATGCTGCACAAGGAAGCAGAATCCAAACGCTAATTAGGAAATGAGGAACATCGCCTTTCCCATCTTGAATGCTCTTTCGGGCATCTTTTTATTTCTAATCAGTCAACCATGCACAACCATCCACCTGCTACCTCTAAATGATGGACGTTTCTATTTTCAGATTCTTCCTAAAAGAATTGAAATGGGTTTTCAAAAAGTGCACTGCCGGGCCACTGGGGTGCTGGATTGTTGTGTCTGGCGGCCTTGATGACCAAATTAAAAGCTTACAGACAATTGCACAATCTAAATAAGTCTAGACATTTTGGAATTGATACAGAACATGGAACAAATGCATTTGAAAAAAAACTCAGAAGTAATCCATGTATGCTATGATTAATGTATCCGAGACCCTGTTAATAAAGAAACAAAAACATTTGGAGGTACAAATAAAAAGATAATCTGAAATTGAAAATAGTCTGATGGTATCTGAGCCTCAAACCAAACTTCTATACAAGCTCCAATCTGCTTTTTATACAAACTATGGAGCAAAAATATGGGGAGAAACTAAGTGAGAAGACACCTGTGCAATGAGCAGGTGATGGTGCTTTATTTAAAGCAGTTGTTTAAGACACTCCACTCCACTGCTTGACGCTGAGGTTAAAGCCACAGCAGAAAACAAAGATTAGACTACCTTTGTGCCCAGCAGCATTAAACATATTAATCTTTTGCTGTTCATTTGACTGTGAAATCTTTGAAATCACTGTTTCTAAAGACCAAAGAGTGAAGCTTGTCATGTAACCCGCCTCATGGAAAGTTTACTGACATTTGCAGTAAAAATGACCAGTCCGGTGTTTTACAATCAACTTTACATTATTAAATAAGATACAGTTTTTAAATGTTTGTATTTCAAAACATCCAAGTTAAGCTAACAACAATGGCCTCTTCATTCAAGCCTCTAAATGGGGATTTTCCTTTGAAGGCCAGGCCGAGAGAAACAATTCCGTCAGACCCCCAGCCTCAGCAAAGGCCTACAAAGGGCCATTTCTGAAAGGACGAGGAGTTCTGAGAAATAACAGAAAAGCAAATGTTGAGAAATGAGAGCTTAGAAGACTAGAACATTTTATAGAATCTGTAAGGATAGTATTTAATGCAATTCCCAGGCGGGAACATGAAAACAAAGGCCAGCAGAGAGGGGTATCAGCTGAGGTCAAATTGTGTCAACCTGAGTTACGTTCAGATGAGCGCACTGAAGTTGACCTGTGTACCAAGTGTAAGCCTGCACCGGCCTGTTTAAAAAGCCCACTTTCATTCCAGTTCCTTGATGTCATTATATCTCCAGTGGGCCATGTGCCTATAGTTGACAGCCTCCTGGTTTGGCGAGATTATTTTTTCACAGCCACCCATCGGTGAAAGCATCCAGAAATCGGCTGCGTTTGTGAAATGGCACGTTTGTGAATTGGCAACAAATTAGGCCATTCATAAAGTCAGAACAATGACATGAATTCCGGTGTTTGGGCTATAACTTTCAAAGGCCTGTTTCAGTGAAAGAGCACAGGCATAAATGACTGACATCTGCGTATAGGTAGGCTTTGAAATAGTTTAGTTTATTATTACAATTTCTTTATGTGATCTAAAAATGAACTTTGCATTTAGATGTCTTATAATATTGGAACGAATTAAGATGAAAATAAAGGAAAGAGCAGGCAACACATTTTTAATGGATTTACCCAACATAATTCAAGTGCAGATGCAATTTTACCATCAAGTTAAGTATATTAAGTATATACAAAGACACAGTATTTTAAAATTAACACTTCATTTTCATGACTGTACTACTGTAGTGCAGCAGTGGATCAACTTTTACAGAAACTTTCCTTTATTGTTAAAAATAAAGCTTGATTTCTTTTATTTTGATAGCAGCATTTTAATATGTGGGCTAAAGGAGACAGTGCAAGTAAGCTGTTGTTCTACATAACGTCATTTTAAAAAGATCCCCCCAGACATGTTTTAAGACATACAAATAAAATCTCTGCTCGGAATAATAATTTGTGTCTGATATGTTTTTTTAATTAACTTGTTAAAAATTCTTAAAATTACATTTGCTCCTTCCCCTGTCATTGATAAATACAGAATTTATGAATATGCAAATATGTTTTTACTTCAAAAGTAAACACAATATGTCTCCTGCTTCACTAAAAAGTTCATTCTCAGTGTCTCAGTGTGCACTGGAGGTGATGCCACAAAATCACATTCGTACGTACACATGTTAAAGATTTAAGGTGAGCACAGAGAAACTTTCCCTCTTCATCAGATGAAGAGGTGTCAAACTCTGCAGATGAATCATTCTGCGCAGTGAAGCACTCATTAGTTTTCTGTTAAATTAGTCAACACATTTGACATTAAGGGTAAAAATGGTTTTTGTATTGTTTTTACAAGCAAGAAATGTGGATTGTTCAAGACTTGAAAATAAAAACTGAATACCTCAGTCCCACTTCTTGTATCGCCAGCATTTAGGCATCTCCCACAATGGAACTGCATGCTACTGTAATGATGTGATGAGGATGTGACCAAAGATGTGACACTAAGGACATACAATCGCATCAGCTGTTGTTTCAAAATGTTCATGACATTTTCATTTACTCTTCTTCATGGGAGGAGAGGCTCATAGGCCTGAATTTAGCTCAGACATAGACACAGCTAAGGACACTGTGTGAAAAGGAAAGGCCTTGAACCATGCCCTATATGTATTTCACACTCATACCACACATTCTCATGGTAAACAGATTTTGGTGCCTCTGTAACCCATTCAGGCATAAACAGGAAATGTCACAGCACATAATGGAGACCATGTTAAGAGCCTGTATCAGGAAAGAGTTGAGTGGCAGGCAATGTTCATGTCCCTTCCATGAGATGAACAGACACCTGCAACTTTCACAGAAACCCCAAACTGCTGTGGTGTAGCCATTTAGTGCAGGAAATGGAATGCATCATGGTTTACATATTGGCCAAGGCCTCATTGCCAGGTGCTTCAAGTTTTAAAAAATAAGCCACAGAACAACTGCAGTGGATTTCTATTTATGACAGAACATTAAAAGTCAAATCAACAGCTATTACAAGAAGCCAAGAAGTGATTATATAATGACACATTTCTACCTGATAATGATGCCCAATTCATTTAGTTAGATATCCACCTTGTGGTTAGAAAGTAGTACTACACCTTTTACTGTTTTTATGAGGCTGCATGTGTCAGTAGTATTCTTTTTGCATTACTTGCATCACTCCAACAAACTGAATTACTGGTAAATATTGCCAAAAAAACACTATATATATATATACACACATATACACACACACACACATATATATATAAAATATATAATATTTTTTTTCCTGAGTGGCTTCCAGCTTGTCATAGTTTATGGATCTAAAAACCCAATTCAACAAGGACTTTTTAAAATGACAAGGACATTACGTTGCCTCTGGGCATAATAGATCAGCATCACATCTTCAAATCACACTTATTTTGCGACATAGATCCATTCTGCCGGTCTACCACGGGATTTGACTTATCTAAAGTCTGCGGTGTCCTATCAGTAAGACACACAAAAATGCTATGCAAATGCTAATGAAGAACATACATAAAGATGGTGGTTATTTTCTGTCCCACATGTAATTTAAACGTTACACGTCAGAGTGCGGCACTCAAAACAAGGCTAACACAGGATAAACTGAAAGGCAACAGTCCCTTAGTTTCATGCATACCAGTCAATTATGAGTTTGCTTTGCTTTGGTGCTGCTTTTATTGGTACAATTTAGAATCATTGAGGTAAAACACACCTGTGAATGCTGTGATTGTCTTTGGCTGCAAAAAGTCTCTGAGTGCTGCTTCTTGGGGAAAAAGCATTACATTTTAGTTTACATAATTTAGTCCTTAGACAGGAGAATACAGAAAATGTTCGCCTCTGGGGCTCAGGAAACCCAGGATTTCACACTTAGTCTAAAAATTCAATACATTGACATTTTGATCAGACGAAAGCAGAGTCTTTTGTTTGTTTTATGATTGTGTGAGTTTACATGCCTAAACTAATCTGGATTGGGCATCAAATAAAGTTGGCTACTTGTTCTCTCCTCTTTATATCTCTATTAGAATTGAAGTGCTTGAAACTCCCAGAGGCCTCGCGTGCCTCCTGAGATCTGCAGTGATGGATGTGTTTTGGTTTTTTTTTAGGCTGCACTTTATGGCCTTGTCTACTTTGCGCCACCCAACACACACACACTACGTGATTCCTCGGCGCACACAGTCACACAGGCTTTTAGACACTCATTAGCCCCTACTAATACAATAAGTGTCACCTTCCATTACATGGTGCTGGGCTGGATATCAGGATTGGAAACCCACCAAATCTCCACACAAGGAGCGCTACCCCCTCATGCACGGTATTGTCTTTCAGCCACAATGTGGAATTGTTTTCTCTTTGCTCTTTCATTCCTAATATATAAATATGTACACTAAATATAGATGCACAAACTCAAAGCTTTCACTGACATATAAACAATCTTATATAGACTATCTTTGAAGGTAAATGTAAAGTGATACACATTCCTTCATTGTGTGGATCTTCATGTTAACTTTGGTTTTTGTTTCAGAGCCGGCAGCTGTTTAAGGATCCACCACACCCCGCCCCATTCAAGCCCACTGTCTCGCATATGAACAGCACATGCAGACTTGTAAAAAATCTTAATTAAGACTCCTAATTCTCCGTGCCGTCGCCTGACCGAGGCTGTGTGCTCACGTGAAGCTCAGCTAAACACAGCATGAGGGTAGATGTTGTTGGACAGGGACTGTCGTTTTCCTGGCTTTCACACGACTGGCTGTAAGAAACACTCATCCATAATCTTCAAAAACAAAACAGGGATTGAATTAGTTTAGCTAACATTCTATTGACTGTACGGCTATTTGGCTTTATATGTTGTCATTATGTACAACCAAGATTGATTGATTCTGTGTAAAATCGTGTTGGTTTCTGCAAACTTAAATGCAAAGAGTTTCTGAGCAGCTAAACTATTTTTTTGTTTTCAAGAAAACATGGAATTGGAGCAAACATGATTATTGCAATAGATTAGTTTCACATTTTTGAGAGTCTAGGAGTTTGGTTTGTTAACAGATTAATAATTTACATGCACATGTTAATGAATTTTCCTTTTTATACCGAGATGGTACAGTATGCTGTTCATCACCACACATATAACAACATAAAGGTGATTTCAGCCCTGGGTTTGTATGTAGCCCTTTGGTTCTGAGGCTTCTCCCTCTGAGTGGTGGCAAAGGGCATGTGGTCCTCTGCGTGCAGCAGACGCCCCGAAGAACACTTGCGACAGTGAGTCGAAAATGAGCGTGACATGTGTTAAACAGGCGAAGCCCCACCGCACTGACATTTGACAAGATGATGGGCGTAGGCAATCATTATTGACTCCACTTAAGCAAGCAGTAAATATTCAGGGCTGATGTCTGTGAAAACAAATCAACCTGAACCGATTTTCAATAATGACTGAGGTGTCTGAATGGATCCTGACCAGACTCAAACACAGTGAGCTGGTAAAACGAAATCTAGTGTTTAAATGCGCATATAGTCTACTGGATCCATATTAAATATTTTACGTATTAATCTAATATAAAATGGTTTCAATAATAGCTTTATAATTTAAACTGTAAGTGTCTGAGTCTTTGAATTCTTTCCTCAGCCACTTGTACTCGTCTCCACACCCTAAAGGACCTTCAACCTCGGTCCTTCCTGCCTGACAAAGGTGCCAATGATGGTGAGTTAGGCATGGGGAGGAACATGCCAAGGAGGTGCCCCCCTCCTCATCTCCAGAACCATTTGGACCACAGGGAATGGGTTAATCACATTAGAGGCCCAGAAGAGAGATGGGAAGTAGACAGTACCGTGACAGCCGGGGTAGCACTGGCACGACTAATCCCGTTAGGCCGAGGAAAAAGGGGGACGCCATCGCGCCTACAAGGCTGAGAAAGAAAAAAACATTTTCCCAGGAATGAGTTCACCTGTATGGTAACACAGAGAAGTTGGCCTGTTGATGCCTATTAGAAGAAACAATCGCACTTGGCACATACAAATGTTTTTTTCATGCTGGGCACCACTTTGTCAGCGCGTGAAAAAAATCAGCAGCAGACAGTGGCATGAGATCCTCTTTCATGCCACGGTGAAGCAGCCCCTTTCAACCCAGTGCTATCAGTCTCCCAAACAGTGAGAAGATGGGGAGGGGTGCTGTAAGAAGGATAGAGCTTACTTCATCTGCCATTGTAAGCGCACCCGAGTTCAACCTTAATGTAAACCTTTGCAGGCAGGATATGAATAGGATGCTCTCTATAAAAATATATCCTGCAGGGTAATCCGGCAGATGGCCACAGCAGCGGACACTACAAGCGCGGCTGGCCACTGCAGGGGTAACAGGGGACGTCCGATCAGCAGCCACTCTTCAGCCTGGGAGATGTGGAATCAAGATTCTTAGCTCCCCTTAGCAACGCTGGGAAACAGAGCCGTCAGTTTAGATCCATCAAGTTTCTACTTAATCTCGCCCACCACTTTTTTCTCTCCATTTACTCTTTTTTTGTATCTTCCCCTTTTGTTGTGGGGATTAAGCCAAGTGGTAAAACAGTGATTTAATGATCTTTCCATGGCTATGTGCACCACTTAAACCATGAGACAAACAAGCTGAGGCATTCTAAGAGTCACCCCCTCTAAAGGCGGCTGCTCAGGAACTGTGAGGCTTTTGATACGGCATTAAGCTCCGGCTGATTATTTTTCCCACTGTCGTGTGGTGTGCTGTGCTCTGCTATGGGAAAATTTAAGGTTTTGTGTTTTGTAAAGACCCATTGTAAACAAGATGAGAAGAAACCCTGTTGGATAATTACTTGATGATAGATTTATAATGATGAGGTATGGAGAATTTTAATGATTTGTTAATACAGAACAGAAGTGGTACTGGTAAATTAATTATCATCATACAAAACAATTTTAAATTAGATACTTATAGTGAGAAACTACAATCATTATTATATACAAGTTCAAGAATGAATTTGGAAGATAAACTTTAAGGCCACACGGATGAGAAGTCCTAAAAGTGCTAGGGGCAAAATTATAGCTGCTGTTGAGTTTGACTTTTCAACAGATCCATCATGACAACTGAGTAAACTCCTTCTGCTGATGAAGACCAAGTGATATGGTTGAAAGCTCTGACCTTTGTTTTGTCATATACCCAAATACTAAAGAAAAATGCCTTTTTAATGGCATTATATTGACATAAAGTTTTAAGTTTTATAAAAGTGTTTATTAAAGGATTATCCAGTTCTTTCAAAAGTTAATCTCTTACCTGGGATTTCTGGTTGCCTCAGCTCAGGGGAAGAGTAGACTCAACAGTTAACTAGTTGATCAGCAGCAGGATCTGTTCAATAAAGAAATATATTCATTTAAACATATCTGTCTTTGTGGAAGCCTCATATCACTTTTCCATAAACAATTATAACAAATCAATGAAATACACACATTACATAGACAGATAGAGCAACTCCTTTAATATATATTCATAGAAATATGAACCCTATTGAGCTGCAGTTCAAGACTGCTTTCAACTATCTTAAATTATATATTTAGAACTTCTTAAAATGTCTAAAAGGACAGATATTTTCACCCACAGATTAAGGGCTCATCCACTTGTGCTACCAACAATTACCAACAGATGGCACCAAGTGAAAAGTGAAAGTGGAGAATATGATCACCAGAGGACTATGCTCTATAGCAGCCATTCTCAACCAGTGGGCCGGGGCCCAATGGTGGGCCTCAGAGCGCCATCTAGTGGGCCGCGGAGACAGTGGTTTACAAAAGTAGTTATTTTTATATCCAAATGTGTTAAAGAATTCACATAAATGAAAAACTTCAAATTAAAATGCATAATTTCAATGACCAGTTACGTTTGAATATCACCAGCCAATCACCACACATCATCTAGTTGAGACAAATGTGTTTTGCCACTGTTAGCTAGCTAACGTACCCTAACATAACGTTCAGATGCAGTGACACAAAATGGATCGGTTTTTGAAATGAAAAAGTGATGTGGGCGCCATAAAAGCTCCAAAGCGTGTGGTGAGGAAATATGACCCTGAATACATTAAATTTGGTATCATAATGACAGCACAGTATGTTGAATGTGGTGAAATCCTGTGAAATGAGGCGCTAAAACCATCGAAGTTCAAGAGACACTTAAACACAAAACACCCGGGATGTTATGGGTTTTTTTCTTATTTATTTGGGAAGGTGGTCCTCTCAAATTTCTTTACAATCAGAAGTGGGTCTTAAGCTACAAAAGGTTGAGAACCCCTGCTCTATAGGGCCTCCAGGACTGTTACGGAGACCTAACTCTCAAGACTAAAGTTTCCAACACGCTGAATGAAACACTTAAATGTTTCATGACTCTGACAGACATGGATACCAAGAGTAAAGGGATCCTGAATCACTTCTTCACCTGTGGAAAAGCCACAGTGACAACTATGTGGACAATAAGCACTGAACCTTGAACTAAAACAATGGAAAAATATTATTATTCTAACCTTAAAGCTAAACATGACAGAGGAAAACTGAATGTTAGGGTTTCAGAAACTGATGCTCATGACACAGCTCAGTGTGTGTGTGTGTGTGTGTGTGTGTGTGTGTGTGTGTGTGTGTGAGTGAGTGTGTAGGGCACTCACTCTCACTGGGTAATAACTGGCAAGGCATTGGCAGTGATCAATATAGAGTAGGACTAGAAAGCCATAATAGGAGGACAAATATCAGAGGAGAGGCAGTCTGGGTGTCTGTACGTAATGGATGATAGAGGTGTTAGTGTTTGGGCCGGTGTGCAGTAAATGGGTAAGCTGGTGGTTGGCTACATTGTGCGAAACCAGCAGGGTCAATGATGGTGATAATGGGGAGGGTTAGTACTGTATTGGGGTTAATACTTCTGAGCTGGCCAAGAGATTATGGCACTGTCTAAAATATGGAAGACCCCCCCAGCAAAATGCTTTGCTCCCTGAGGTCATCAAGACTACATCTACCAAAAGACAGTCAGAAGCAGGAAATAGCTTTCAAATTACACATTAAAAGGCCTGATTGAAAAAATGGTGGATCCTAATTAAAAAAATGAGGTGGAACAGCGACTTCTTCAACGTGAAACTTTCTGCATTTATTTTGTAAGAAATAATCAATGGCCTCAATGAGGAATTTGATCTCAACCTTTCCTTTTGAAAGTAATTCTCTGACAAGTTCGTTATTTACTAGATTCTGGATGTTTTGATTTGTTGAAATATTGTCTAGTATTGTGATGTGGCTAGTCATCCTGTATTTTTCCTCCCTTTGCCATTGTTTTCTGGTCAGTGGGGTCTATTGAATCTTGTGCACTGTTGTCATGTTATGCTCCAACAATCTCTTAAATTTAAAAATATATATTCAAATATATTTTGTGTGTAATTGTTGTAACTGCAACTATTTGTTTTTTGACAATGCGTCTTGAGAGTGTGTTTGCCTGTTTTTTTGTTTGATGGGTTGACCATGACCACTGGCATAATGATACGTACACTGTACGTTGTCCTCCGTCATGTTAGCCATTTGCTTGTTTCAGTCAAATAAACTGATTTAGGACTGATTTGAAAATGTTACTCCTTACATAGACAGCATTACATGATCAGGCCCCTCTGTACTTAAAGGAATAATTTAACATTTTGGGAAATACACTTATTTGCTTTCTTGCTGAGAGTTAGATGAAACGATGGATAGCACTCTCGTCTGTACGCTAAATGTGAAGCTGGCTCCAGGAACCGGTTAGCTTAGCTTAGCATAGAGCCTGGAAACAGGGACAAACAGCTAGCTGGTTCTGTCCAGAGGTTAAAAAAAATCTGCTTTCCAGCACATCTAAAGTTCACTAATTAACATGGTATATCTCCTTTGTTTAACCTGGACAAAATAAATAAATAAATAAAGAGTAAAAACAACATGTTGTGGTTTGTGGGTTATATGCTGGACTATTTCTTGGCACGGCATGGTGACTTCCTGGAGTCTGCACTTATGTTGACAGCAAGACTCCAGCTGTTTCCCCTGCTTCCAGTCTTTATGCTAAGCTCAAATTGGCTAATAGCCTCCTAGAGTTGTATTGATTTACTTCTCAGTAAGAAAGCAAATGAGCATATTTCCCAAATGTTGAACTATTCCTTTAAAGGAGTTGTTACCCCCCAACCACTGGAAGGAGCCTTAGGTCTTTTAAATGGGGACTTCTGTCTCTTCCATCCCTCTTTCCCACTTTTCTTCTTCCTATAACACACTTTGTAACTTCTGTTTTGAAAAGCACCATGTCAATAAAGTTTGCACTTTAAACCCATCACCAATGCAGATTACATCGAGATAGTTTGATTAGACAATGACACTACGAAACAAGCAATACTCCTGTAAAATCTATGAGTTATAGTATCATGGTGTGCTACTTATAAAGATTTAAGTGCCCATATCTGGGTTACACTAGTCCCTCCTGCAATCCAGATGATGCCATCTGTGAGAAAAGAGCAGTGTGTGTGTGTGTGTGTGTGTGTGTGTGTGTGTGCGGAGCTTTCAAATCAAATGCTGAGAGTCTCATTTCTCTATTAATCCAGGTCGTCCCCACTAAGATGTTAACAGACTGACTGGGACTGACATAACTGCTGTTTATGCTGAGTGGATGGTTTGAAACCAATATCAGAGAGAATTGAGAAAAGTTGAAGAAGGTTAAATAAAAAACACATTTTTGATCAGCTGCAATACATGAGGAATAATTATGAGAGTACATGGAAGAAACTCAAAGGCTGCAGAACAAGAAGTACTTTTGGACTTTTAGAAGAACATTTTGCAAAAATGAAATGCTATATGCATTTAATTTTAGTGCAGAAGCTATAGGCAATTAATCAATTGGCAGAAAATTAACCAGAAAATGAGTCATTGTCGGGAAAAATGCCAAACGTTCACTGCTTCCTGCTTCTCAGAAAAGTGAGGATTTGCTTGTCTCTGTTCTATATGACACTGTAAATTGAATATTTTTCAGTTTTGGACTCTTGGTCAGACGAAACAAGTCATTTTAAGACTTCATATTAGGGATGCTAATCTGACTAGACTGATGATTAACCGATTAATAGAGAAAAACAGGCCCTCATCAAAACATTAATCAATAATGAAAGTATTCATTAGTTGCAGCCTTGATTTGATCAGTTGTTTCTATTAATAATTAGAAATTGACATATTGATATCAAAGGCAGCTAATGACTTATAGTCCATAAAAATACGTCTAATACATCCTGAAATAAAACACTGGATGTCAAACGGAAGGCTGTGATTGGATGACAGGAGTAAATCTGCTGAACAAATCCCTTCATGGCCCAAGCTGTGATTTGGACCAGAGAGATTTGTTGTCAGTGTACTCCGCCCTGCAGAGATGACTGTCCAACACACGACCGCAGCAGGCCAGCAAACAGTTTGCTTAATTTGGATGAGACAGCTTGGACTCGACTTTCACTGCTCCGTCCCAGCGTGCTGACGTGAACAAAAAAAGATACGTTGAACCAACTGACAAGCTAACCCAACGGGCAACTCTATGGTAAGGTAGATATGACTGTGTTTTTAAACATCTTCTGGTACTACTGGTATGTTGTTTGATATCCCATGTTTTCGTTTTCGTGTTCGTGTATTGAAAAAGTTACCTGCTGTTCGGTGTTTAAACTTTCTGTCATGAAGAACAAACAGCTCTGTGATTGACAGCCGCTTAAAAGAGCCTCACAGCAGCGAGGACCGATGAGTTAGCCTGTAGTGAAACAGTGCGGCGCGGTCACGCAGTGTATTATGGGAAATCTGCAGCGAATGACGCTCGGTTGCCACCCTGAAAACAAAATTGGATTAAATTTTTTTTTTTTTACTCTAAACAATGAACTCATTTCACGCCGATATAGTTTGTTTGATAGGAGGCTGTTTCATCGGCTGAAGGGGGAAAGTTTCTCTGTGCTCACCTTAAATCTGACGAGTAGGCCTAAAAGTAAGAGATTATTTTGTGACATCAGTAGTTAAAATTAGCTCCACATTGACCAACTACAACATTAAAGTACTGAAATAATGATCCAATAATATAATAGTATCACCACTGTCGGTGATACTATTCCAGTCTGCATTATGAGTACTTTGACTTTTGATACTTTAAGTACATTTTCATGATAGTACCTATGTACTTTTACTTAAGTGAAATTGCAGATATTTTACTTGTAATGGTGTATTTTTATACTATGGTATTACTACTAAGTAAATCTAAATACTTCCTCCACCACTGAAACCTCCAGTGCACATACACTGAGAATAGTTTAATGATGGGGGCAGATGTCATTTTAAGAATTTTTAATGAGGTAATTGAATTTTGTTGTAAATTATTATTCAAATCAGAGTATTTTTATATGTCTTAAAATATTTTTGGAGGGGATCTTTAATTTGTCAATTTGTTTAGTTAATATCCTCACATTAACTTCACTGTTAATAGCTAAAGCAGGTGTTGGCTGTAGCGCTCAAGCACTTGATTTGCTTGTAACCAGAAGCACAAAAATATTTTTTTATTTCTGTCATTGCTACACCGCAAATGAGGAACAAACTGCTTGCTGGGCTACAATTAACAGACAGCCCATAAGACAGGTGTAAACTGTCTGCTGTGGTACACACTGATGAGACAGCCAAAGAATGTCAACTTAAACTGCTTTCCTAGAAACCGAGGAATTGACCCCTGAATTTGTGACTTCATATTATGGATGATATTTGTTAAAAATGAGAGAATGTGAACTTCATTTTGTTGTTGCAGCTCCTTACTCCCCTGTATAATCAAACATTCAGGAGTTCGCTCTGTTTGCCATGGTGCACAGAATATGAAAATTATGGTAGTTATGGTAAATTGTTCTTATTGTTACTAGTGCTGACTCACCCCTACCTGTAATTACTGGCAATCACTCAATCACTTGTTTCAAGTCCATTTAATAAAGGAGTGTAAAGTGACTTGCAAATTCACTTAGAAATTGCCACATCTGTTGTCTTTTATCACAATAAGCTTGTTGAGTAAAACAGATGTTGCTGAGCATATTTAATGCCTTAAAAAAATAATGCCCAATAACATACAATAGGTGTACCACTTTGACAGGTGGTGATAAATTGTGACATTCAACAGCAAGTGGCCCCAATATTCAACACAGCAAATATAACAAAATCATAAAAGGTTTAATTTTGATTTTGATGCTGCCCATTACACTTTTTACCACTCTTTTTAAACTAATATAATCAAAGCAAAAAAGGATAACAGACCTACCAATTGATGACGTAAATGTTGAATTCAGTTCAGATAAAATAATTACAAGAATTAAAATATGCTATTTATATCTATTATTAGTAAGCATTCTTATCTGATACCTGTGAAATTATTAATTTACAGAAAGTACAGAAATACTGGAAATCATTACTCTAGTTATTGGTGAGAAAATCAATAACAATACAGTAACAGTTACTTGCATTAACCTGCACTCTATACCTAATGCATAGGTCAGTGTAACCTATGCATTTAGATAACCACTGATGTTTTATGCTTTATGAGTACAGATTCATGTGTTGAGACTCTGCAGGTTGCAGTATCCAGTGAGCTGTCAGAGCTGTCCTCTGTCCCCCAGCAGGTGGTCGGGATGTGATCAGGGGTCATGCCTTTGGTCAAGAGAAACATTGAGCCTCGGCACCTGTGCCACGGTGCAGTGCCTGATGGGACTGGCAACGAGCTGGAATGTGTAACCAACAACACGCTGTCCGCCATCATCCGCCAGCTCAGTAGCCTGAGTAAGATCACAGTTACTCATATTTAGTTACGTATATTTACTTCTTTCACCTGAGATCATTACAGGAGGGAAGCTGGATGACCCGTTTTCACAGTAACTGTCACACAAACCATCTGTAACATCTGTCTACTTTAATCAGCCAATTTGTACAGAAGTGGAGTGGTTTAAATGGTTAATGATTTGTGGCAATGTCTATATAAGCACTGGTATACCTGTGTGTTTTTGTTGTGTAGGTGTTACAGTTGGTGCGCTGAAATATGTGAGGCAGAGAGAGAAAAATGTAGAGACTATTTTGGGAAGCAAATTTACTCCTGGACATCTGGCCCAATGGATACTCTGATGTGTGTGTGTGTGTGTGTGTGTGTATGTGTGTGTATGTGTGTGTGTGGATTTAGTGAAGTTACAGGAGCTTAGAGCTTACCGTAAAGCTTTTTATCACAGGCAAACAAGATGAAGAGTGAGTGGGCGGAGACACAAACAGAGGCAGTCTAATGACAGCTTCCACGTTAAGTGGATGTGAGCTGTTTGACGTGTGCCGTCCATGCTGTGATGTGCAGGGGACCAGACACTTAATGCTAGTGTATAATCCAGAGAAATGTAATGGATGCAGAAATGTACAAACAGTAGTTGTCAAATATTAAGAATCCCTATTTTATAAGCTAGGTGAATACAGAACTCACTGTACTTTCCCTAAGTGTATAAAGCTAAATGTAGGGTACAGTTGCTTCTTATCAATACACATATGATTTTTGATTTGTACTCAGACAACCCGTTAGTAAGGCTCTACTTTATCAGAAAATACAAGATAGTTGATGTCTAAAATTGGTGTGTTTATGCAGATTTCAGTGTTTTCTTTGTCCATTTCCATTAATATTTTCCTGTGTCATGCTGCTCTTCTTTCTTCCCCTTATAGGTTTGATACACATTTCTATTTATTAACAGCTCCATTTATTCCTCCCTTTCCTTCTGGTTCTTTGCTCTGGTTGCAGGTAAACATGCAGAAAATGTTTTTGGGGAGCTTTTTAATGAGGCCAACACCTTTTATGGGCGCGCCAACTCTCTCCAGGACCGTATCGACCGTTTGGCCGTCAAGGTCACCCAGCTGGACTCCAGCGTGGAGGAGGGTTAGTTCACAGGAAATCAATCTGTCTGTGGATTTAATATCTTATTTTCTACCCTGTCTTTCATTCTTACATGCCTTATATTAAACTTAAAACCTCTGTCTCACTGTTTTGTAGTTTCTCTACAGGACATAAACATGAGGAAGGCATTCAGAAGCTCTACTGTGCAGGACCAGCAGGTTTTGTCCAAGGGCAGCACTCCGAACTCGGTGGCTGAGATGCACAACAGCAGCGACAGGCCTCCTCCCCTCAGCACCCTCACCGCCTACAGGTACTGCATGCAACTGAACAGGTTACATTTTCAGTTAAAGCGTCTCATTTAATGTGGAAAATGGTTCTCAACATACAGGGAGGATTCTACTGATGCAATGAAATTCTACTCAGACCCGTCGTACTTTTTTGACTTGTGGAAGGAGAAAATGCTTCAGGACACACAGGACAAGAGGAAAGAAAGGCGGAGGCAAAGAGTGAGTGCACACTCTTGTTTCTCCCTTACTACTTTATTTTATTTTTCTACTATGTATTTATTTATGTAAAAAATTTATGTATTTATTAATTTTGTCCCTCATCCACCTCTCCTAGGAACAGAAGCGATGTGTGGAAAGCAGCACCCTTCAGCGCGAGGTGAAGAAGGTGAGAAAGGCTCGAAACCGCAGGCAAGAGTGGAACATGATGGCCTTCGATAAAGAGCTTCGTCCAGACCACCGCCTTCCGCAGACTCTCCACCGAGGGGCATCGTCTGAGGGCTCGCTCTCCCCAGAGGGCAGGTTAGTGCCTTTCTATAATTTTTTTGACAGGAAGTAGAGATGCAACCAGAGTTTGGCAACATTTATCTAGAAAATGTACCTTTTAAAACATTACATAACTGTAAAATGTAGATTTCTGGAAATATTGGTGAAAATTGGAGATAGATTGGGAGGAATAAAATCTAAACTGGACTTTAGTCCGGGGGTGGAGCCTATTTTCAAGAAAAGGACCTTGTGACTCAAATAACAATATCTCTGTTGTGTAAAGCTTGAGTTTTAATTTTCTAACGACAAATCCACCATCTGGATATGTGAAGGCATCTGAATGAGATGCTCTGTCTTTCATTGTTTATCCAGGCCTGACCTCCTCGACTACCCCATCCCTCCAGTGCCTGCCCACGCTGCTTGTAATTATGCCAAGTCACATGATTACGTGCCTGGGAACGCACACCCTTCACCACCTGTGGAGCATGAATACCACAGCATTGATGTCAACTACAAGAGAGTAACGTACGCCACAGCAGAGCCTTACGCCGCAGACCGGATGAACGGTTCAATACGTCCACCCGCAGATTACAAGTATGTTTGTTTGTTGTTTGCATAATCAGAAAGAATTAAATATGATATCTTTCTTCCACTGCAACATAATCCTCTTTCTTTCACTGTCGACCAGCTCTGCCCCCCCAATTCCTGCCCCAGGCCCACCCATCCCATCAGCCCAGACAGCCTTTGGTTTTCCTCTCGGTGCACTACCACCAACACCACATAATGGAGTTTTGCATGTAGGCCCAGGCTTCCCGCTCCCACCTGTACTCCCTCCAGCGCCGCGCATGGTCCCTCCTCCCCCAGGGCCCCCACCTCCACCTCTCCCTCCCTCAGCTGCACCCTCACACCTAGCAGGACACAGTGAAGGTGGCAGAGCTGAGACTAAACCTGTGAGAGACGCGAGAAGTGACCTGCTGTCCGCCATCCGCATAGGTGAGTCGGGGTATTGGCACAGTTTATTTGGCATTGTTTTCTGTAGGTCAGAAAAAAGCAGACATGATTGTATAAAACTATATCCTATTCTGTACATGACCCTGTGCATGACAGGTGTACAATATGTGATCTTATTTTAATATACTGTGTACATAATGTGTGCCCTTATCAGGCATCCAGCTGAAAAAAGTCCAAGAGCAACAGGAGCAGCAGAACAAGCGGCAGCCGGTAGGGAACGACGTGGCCACCATCCTGTCCCGACGCATTATGGTGGAGTATAGTGACTCTGATGACGACTCTGAGCTGGACGAAAACGAGTGGTCAGACTAACCAAACACAAAGTGTAGCACTTGGCTGTAGTTTTCCTTCATTGGATCTTCAGTGCAAATAAAGGAAAACCTGTGAATAACTCACTTTGGCTCCACCTAGTGGACTCTACATGCTGCCACATGTATTTCTCATGAGGTAACTGTATGAGTGAGCAGTTTGCACCATTCTTCTGAAACAGGTGAATTTTCAGATCTACTGTATACAATATATATAAAAAAAAGATTAATTGTTTGATAAATAAATGCTTCGTTTTCTACCACTGATGAAATATGAGCCATTAGTTTGCTAACTTTGTCAATCTAAACTGTATGTTCTAATCAAATGTCCTCTCCTAATAACAAACTGACACCTTGAACACACCATACCCATCACTCCATTGATGAAATGTGCAGTACACCTAAAAAATTATGTGCCAGTACAAGTCATTTTTCACAGAAGACATTTTGACATGTCACAGTAGGAAAAGCACAGGTATAAATAATAAAATGATTGGCTGAAATCCATGTAGCTGCTTGCTTCAGGGTCCTGGATATGGGCATGTTGGCTCACTAGTTATTAACAAAATGTCTGCTGTGAAAAAGACATGTTATTTATAAATGAGAGAAGCAATATAAAGTAAAACTTGAAGGATTTCAGTATTTATTTTTATCATTACACATTCCTGATTATTTTTTGGATTAAATGTACACCTCCCTATATTATGTGAGTGTTTTAAGACATTTTGTAATTGTTACCTCAATTTGTGACCATTTCACTGCCCCACGGTATGTGTAATAAGGTATCATGAAGAGTCTGAATACAGTTTTGTTCTGCCATTAAATTATTATTTGTTGTGATGTGTCCTTGAAAATGTTGACATATCATTAAAAAAAATTCAGTACCAGCCAGAAAATCATGTGTGATTTGTGACTGTCTCCTCGTTTACTATCTTTTCTTTTAATTTAAACTCTCTTATGGGCACCATAATCCTATAGTAGCTATATTTATAGCATAACCTAAATAGTATCACATAGTATCACATGTTATGTTTGTATTTTAGTCCATATGCAGATGTCTAGAAGCTTTTCATTGTGAGTGTACACAGTGACAGCAGCAAGGCATTTTTGAGATCTGTCAATCAGCATATGACAGTGTTCAGTGATCTTGTAGCTGTTGTATTTTTGTGTATTTTTCAATTAGATATTTATCACAGTGGTAGCTGATTACCCCATAAGAGAAACCACATAATGATTGAATAAAACTATGTATAAAACACCTTATTTTACAGTTCATGTTACTAGGTATTTATGTACATGTAATTGTGAGGTAGTTATTGGTACAAATGTATCAAATGAAGCTAGTACCATGTAGTAACATAACAAAGGGTGTTTTTTACCCAGGTAAAAGCTGTAGCCAAAAAGTTAAAATATAAATAAAGCTGTAAAGATAAAGTGCATAATTTATTTAAAAACTGTCTGAAACAATCCTAGTTGGTTAATTGAGGCGAACATTTATTTCCTGCAGAGGTCAGTAATGCACCTGCTGGAAGTGTGTAGAAAGACTGAACTTATCATCGACTAGGAAACTGGTGAGCAGCGGACGCCATGTTGGCTCTTCAGATAGCCAACCAAGTTACAACGGAGGAAAGCAGTTGAGCCACAATGGAGAATGTTTTCTTCCCGTGACAGTCAGGTGCCTAGCAGGTGATTAGCACAGTGAAGCTCCTCCTCTGCCTGCTAAGTTAGACACAAACCTGGATAACTGCATATTAAGACAAGGTAAGCTATTTATAGTATGTTTTAGATTCATGACAGTTTGAGATTGAGATAATCTTAGTTTAACCTGTTTGTGATGATGATGAAGATAGCTAATGTTTGCTAGCTAGTAACCTGACTTATACGCGCACACGCACTAATCAGCTTTACTCTCAACGTTACGTGTGTGTAGTAACAAACATGCTACCATCTGGCTAGCAAACATAAGCTCAGCCAAGGACAGTGGTAACTTGGTGTACCTTATCTTCAACCCTGGGTGAAGAGGACATTTATGAAAGGTTTTGCAGCCTCACCTTACACTGCCAGGCTTGGTCATTCATTTTGCAGAGAGCACTGTGCTGGCACTCTCTTGTGTGGTAGGGTGCTCAGAGTAATTGTGGTGTGTAAAGTCAGAGACTGCGTAAAAGCAGGCTACGCATTTGCTCTGTAACTTTAGCCTGGTTATCAATAACTAAGATTAGGCACTGTATGATGTGTGTGTGTTAACCATGTTAAAGGTTTGTCTGCTGAGTGTATTCCATTTAAAGGACTTGACGGCATCTGTGTTTCATGTTCATTCCTCAGTTTTTGCAGGACAGGAACTATCAAGATGGATACTTCAAAACTTCCTAAGATCCAGGATGAGGAGCGAGAAAGCCAGTTTGGATATGTACATGGGGTTTCTGGACCAGGTCTGGTTTATTACCCTTCTCTTTAAATGTCTACATTGCATTGTTTAGCATCTGATAGGTCAAAAGCCACTTACTGTAAGTCAATCCTTCTAGCTACTATAGGGTAGTACATCTTTGACAAACTTTCTCACTATTGTGGCTCTCCCTAGGAGTGGGCAATATGGATAAAATTCTGTATCACCATATCTCATTTTATATTGATTATTGATACTGAGATATATATATATATATATAACGTTATGTTGTGAATTTTCTGGACAATCAGTTGAAAAACTGTATGGGTAAAACAACTAAATGGTAATGCTTTCGTCAGAAAACCTGACAAATCAAGAAACTTCATCACATTAATGCAAAAATCTTATATTGCTATAATGCAGTCCTTGCTCATTAATTTGCATCACTGCCTACAATGGCCCTTTACTCCCAGATATATTAAAGGGAAAGCTACCATGGTAGAGACTATATAAGAAATCTCTGACAGTCCCACATTTATACCCGCTCATGGTGTGTGTGTGTGTGTGTGTGTGTGTGTNTATATATATATATATATATATATATATTTATATATATGGTCCTTGTACAATATATTTTCCTTTTTTTTCCCCAAACCTATCTACTCAACAGTGGTGACAGCTACTGCGATGGCAGGAGCAGCCATGTATGAGCTGGTTCGTGTAGGTCACAGTGAGCTGGTGGGCGAAATCATCCGTTTAGAAGGAGACATGGCAACCATCCAGGTCTACGAGGAGACTTGTATCCTTTCTGCTGCCATATGACCTTCCTATGTACTTCAGCATGTAATAAACCATGTCATGATCTTCCTTAAAACTAAATTCACATAATAAATGTTACAAAAGAGACATTTTAGAGCTACTTTACTGATCGAAAATGGGAGTCTGATTTTGATGTGCTTGCAGTTTGTTTTGTTTTCCCTAACTTGATCTTACAGCCGGTGTGTCCGTCGGTGACCCTGTCCTTCGGACGGGGAAGCCCCTCTCTGTAGAGCTGGGACCGGGAATCATGGGCTCCATCTTTGACGGTATCCAGCGTCCTCTAAAAGACATCAATGACCTCACTCAAAGTATCTATATCCCAAGAGGAGTAAACATTAGTGCGCTTAACAGAGACATCAAATGGGAATTTACTCCCGGACAGAGTCTCCGGGTAAGAAAATTACAATTTGAGCGTTGTGTAGACTTGAATGTGTCTCTTCTTCAACTGTTCTGACTAATTTCATGTGATCTCTTCTCCAGGTTGGCAGTCACGTGACGGGTGGCGATATCTACGGCATGGTGTTTGAAAACTCCTTAATAAGGCACAAGATGATGCTTCCACCTCGCAGCAGAGGCACTGTCACCTACCTAGCCCCACCTGGACACTACGACATTTCTGTGAGTGTTGGTCCAGAAGCGAAACGCTGTTCTGTTGGATCAAAGTTTCTTGTGAAATTTGATTTTCCTATCTTGTTGCACTCAGGATGTGGTTCTGGAGCTGGAATTTGAAGGCGTCAAGGAGAAGTTCACCATGGTGCAGGTGTGGCCAGTACGACAAATCCGCCCAGTCACAGAGAAGCTACCTGCCAATCATCCGCTGCTGACTGGTCAGAGAGTTCTGGACGCACTTTTCCCGTGAGTAGTCTGCTCAAATACAGACATTAAACAACTGGTTCTTAGTTGTGGAGGCAGGAAATCTTTATGTACTTGTACTATATTGTATATACTCCTTTGTTGCTTTTTCTGTTCCTTGCCAGCTACAGTGTGCTTCTTTGTAGTATATGCTGATTGTTTCTTCTGATTTGGTGTCAAGAGTTACACCTCAGAATTGCAATTTGAGTTTAGCAACTTCTGCCTCTATTTTAACTTGCGCTTTTACTCTTTTATGAACACTCAAAGTGTGTGTGGAGCCTCTTATTTTATGCTGTGTGATTAAAATCTGTAAGCTGTGTATGAAACTGCACAACCTTCGTGCTGTATAGTTGCGTGCAGGGTGGCACCACTGCTATCCCAGGCGCCTTTGGCTGTGGAAAGACAGTGATCTCGCAGTCCTTGTCCAAGTACTCCAACAGTGATGTCATTATCTATGTCGGGTGCGGAGAGCGTGGGAATGAAATGTCTGAAGTGCTGCGGGATTTCCCAGAGGTAAAAACGTTTTCCATTTGTCACATCTGTGATTTATGCCCAATATATACTTTACTGGGTCACTTTCAATTCATTTAAGTTAAAGAGAGAAATATGAATAATTTCAACTAATATTTGTTTAGAGAAAAAAATCTTCAATAAAGCACCAGTGTTCACATTGTATAATGTTAACACTGCTCTTTCCTAACAGCTTACTATGGAGGTTGATGGCAAGGTTGAGAGCATTATGAAGAGAACAGCACTGGTTGCTAATACATCCAACATGCCTGTGGCTGCCAGAGAAGCCTCAATTTATACAGGTACTAACCATTCAGATTATACGGAACAGTCTCATTGTTTATTTTAAATGCTACTACATGATTTTCTTTCATTAAAAATGAAAAAACAAAGTTAATTTCCCCTTTCTTGTTTCTTTATAAGCAATGGGGGAACTTAAAACTCCCTGAAATCCCATTCTGAATTATGTTCAAGTAATTAAGAGTAAAGACCTTTGTTTCTTTCCTGTTTTGTAATTGTTTGGAGAATCCATTAAAGCCTCTTTAATGTATTTGTAAATTGAATATAATTATCGCTGCAGGGATCACACTGTCCGAATACTTCCGAGATATGGGCTACAATGTGAGCATGATGGCCGACTCGACATCTCGATGGGCCGAAGCTCTGAGAGAAATCTCTGGAAGATTAGCTGAAATGCCTGCTGGTAAGTTCACGACAGATGTGACTGATTTATATGTATTTGTAAAGACGCTGTGAGACAGTAGTTGTGACAGTTTGTTGTGAACCAGTTACAGCCGTGTATGTCGTTGTCTGTAGACAGTGGTTATCCTGCTTACCTGGGCGCCAGGCTTGCCTCCTTCTATGAGCGCGCCGGACGTGTGAAGTGCCTGGGAAATCCAGAGAGAGAAGGCAGCGTCAGCATCGTAGGAGCGTGAGTTGAGTTCATATAAGCGGGGGGGGGGGGGNCCCCCCCCCCCCCCCCCCCCCGCTGTACATGTCAACACAGCAGCACATGTTGAAATTGACTTACAGAAGGTGCAGTACATACATAATGGTGGTTTGCAAGTATTACTGCTTACCTACATATTTCCAACGATTCAAAATTAATTTCCTGCCTTCCAAGCAGCTGTTGCTTTCAGTTCATTTCAGTAACACTGAAAATCAACTTTCTCCACTGTCCAAGTTTCTGCAAGTTTATTGTCCTAGCATTATAAAATCAAGTAAAACCAATGGATGGTTGGAAATCAAATACGCACGCAACATAATGTCTTGTAGCTGCACTGCACTTTTTTTGTATGATTTTTAAAGATTTGTGCAAAATAGTGGGTCTTTGACAGCTAGACTTCATGATTAGCTTTACACATTATTTCATTCCTTTTTCATTGGTGTAAGAAATGTAGGCAGCCAAACAAACAAACATACATGTAGGCATGTAAGGTACATTATCAATTATTCGGCTGACTTTTCCTTACTGTGAATTCCTTTTAGTGTGTCGCCCCCTGGTGGAGATTTTTCAGACCCTGTCACTTCAGCCACATTGGGAATTGTTCAGGTAAGTAATGGGGATCTTAACATTTGAATTTATTCACCCTACAGTCAATATTTCTTTCTTGCGCATCATTCTTCGTTTGTGTCAGTGTTTTCTTTTTCTTTATTTTTTAATTTTTTATTTTTTTAGGTGTTCTGGGGATTGGACAAGAAACTGGCTCAGAGAAAGCACTTCCCTTCTGTAAACTGGCTGATTAGTTACAGCAAGTACACACGAGCTCTGGATGAATATTATGACAAACATTTCCCTGAGTTTGTTCCTCTCCGTACAAAAGCCAAGGAGATTCTGCAAGAGGAGGAGGACCTGGCTGAAATCGTGCAGCTTGTAGGCAAGGTGAGGCCGGTTAAGATTATTTAATGTGGTATAGCACAAACTATGACCTCAAAAGCAACTAAAGAAGTTAAATCAACACCTGTGAAATGCAGAAAAATAAAATTTTATCTGTGGCTCAGATAATCACTGCAAAGAAAGTCTTATTGACAGGTGCTTTGGTTAAATAATCCTGCACGCTGTCGGCCACTTTAACGTTTTCCAAATGCACACATTTTTACAGCCAGTTAATCGGTGCATTTGATGTGTGAAATCTTATAGAAGAGGCTTCAGACAGAGCTATAGAGTTAATCATTTAAACTGTTAGCATGCTAACCTGGTTAATCAGCAACTCTGAAAAAAGTGGACTCATGTTCATGATCTTGTTTTGTTCACAGGCTTCTCTTGCCGAATCTGACAAGATCACTCTAGAAGTTGCTAAGCTCATTAAGGATGACTTCCTGCAGCAGAACGGTTATACCCCCTATGACAGGTGACGACAAAACGGCTCTCCCACCTCATTCTTTTTTAAATCCATAATGAACATACTTAATTTAGTAAACATTGAAGTAGCTACTCTGTGTTGCTCCACAACAATTAAAGACAAAACATTTATAAAAAGAAGTCCATATTTAAGAATTGTTTCACAAGAACAGGAAGTTAGCATAATTTCTAGAAAATATAACTATGAGCAAAGTCATTACTGTCCAGCAACTACACAGCTTAGAAATGGATGTATTTAAAGACATCAAGTGATATCTGAGGAAACAATAGAAAAACTAAGGCGGACCATTAGTTTAACATAAAGCCAGGTAGCAGCATCTAATCATCAGTGGATATGATAAATGTTTTTCCTTCACTTGATCATTACAAAGTGAGTTTCTGTCCCTACACACAGGTTTTGCCCCTTCTACAAAACCGTTGGCATCCTCTCCAACATGATTGCTTTTTACGACATGGCCCGACACGCGGTGGAGTCCACGGCACAGAGTGACAACAAAATCACCTGGGCCATGATCAGGGAGCACATGGGAGAGACCCTGTACAAAATCAGCTCCATGAAGTTCAAGGTACATGATTGCTCATTTGTGGGGGAGATAATCTTGCTCATCACGTTTGTTTTATATGTTTGTCTATTTTTCCATCAGTCAAGATAAATAAATAACTTCTCTTGATGTATTGGATTCTTTAGGACCCTGTTAAGGATGGCGAAGCTAAGATCAAAGCAGACTACGCCCAGCTGCTGGAGGACATGCAGAACTCCTTCCGGACCCTGGAGGAATGAGTTTCCTACCTCTGTTCCTCTCCCAAATATCCAAACCCCAGTGCAGTGCAACATAGTGCAGATTAAATAGCCCATGTTCTGATTGTCTGCCTCAGTCATGTGAACTCCTTTTATTCCTTGGTGTTTACGTCCCCCTAAACATTCCATGATCTGCACAAATTTCCATTTCATTGTCGATTTTAGTCTCCTCTTCTTCAGAAACACAATCCCGTAAGACACCTGAAGATGCTCTGCAGATGTAGCAACACCTTCACTCAGCCCAATGCATAGCACTTATCGATCACTACGCCATAATGTTGTGGTTATAATCAGGTTGCCCCAATCAGGAGCTGTACTTGCACGTAACTATATCTGCAACAACAAAAAAAGGGACATTTCTTATCACCCTAGATGTGACAGTGATCAATACAGATTAATCAAATGGGAACATGCACATGGATAAAGGGACAAATGCACTGAGTTACTGTATACCAGGGGGTTACAGACATTCTTCCACCTCTTACCTCTTCAGTGTGATAGTGATGTTGTGGACTATATACTTGATGTGTAAAAATGTGAATGAATGAGTGTTAGCGTTGTGTTGTAACAGATGTCTCACCATTATAAACATGGTACATTGTCTCCTGAAATAAATGGAAAGAAGTGACTTAAAGTTCATTGTGTGGACGTCTGAAAGCCCGCTCTATAAAAGCACAGGATAAATACATAAATGACTTCCTGTTCACTGCTGATGGGAAACTCATGAACACTCAGATATTCAGAGATAGACTCTCACCTCTAGGTGGCACACACATTGTTTGAATGCTGCAGGGTGACTAAAGAAAAGGCTCTTTTTAATTGACTAACCTCTTGAAACCTAATTTTTTAAAGTGCTTTGAAGATGTTAGGTATAACATTTTACTCACTACACTGCACGATACTATAGTATATTGTGCATCTGTCTACTTACTTCAACACTTCCTTGAAGCTACAGTATATGATGAGTGTTCAGGCATAATGCATTGGACTTGACTTGATATGACCACAGAAGGAGAAGAAATCAGCAGGCTCCATTTGAAAGCATTTATTCTTTTTCTTCAGCCATAATAAGGTGTAGTTTAAGTTCTACAATTGAAAGAAAGTATACATACAAATGAAATTCTCCTTATCTTTAATAAAGAAATGAATGAGAAATCCAAATCACATTAATTAGTACATCAGTACATCCCTACTTTAACAGATCATAACAATGTCAGAATTAACAAAAGAGATTAGATGACATGAAATAACATACTCACCCAACTCCCTCAGGAACAAAGGACAATGGGAACCAGCTCATCTGCAGTGCAAACAGTGCTCTCAATGCACCTGTGTCAGCTGCCGAATCAGCACACCTGTGCCTGTTTCCAGGGAGTGTGCTCCCTGGAAACAGGCTTCCCAATCCAGCAGTCATGTGACCTCCACTTATAACAATGATAAATGTCCAAAACACAGAAGTTTTCTTTCTCAAATGTTGAAATTCTTAAGCTATATAAAAAAATAAAAATAAAAGCTTCAACTTATAGTAACTTAACTATAAATAATTAAAGCCTCTGAAAACACGGTCTCAAATCTTAAGAATTTTCAGAAATATTCTGTACAAAATGTGTAACAAAGTTAAAGTTTTATTTAAGAGTTTAACACTCAAAAATTCAGCTAATCTTCTTTATCGGGACTGTGTGGATGTGGTTTGATCAGATTTGATTGACAGCGGCCTGGAAACATGAGAAAATTACCCCTCATTTGTTGTCATATTTTGATTCAAATGTTGCAAAATTTTGATTGGCGCACGGAAGTACGTGACATCACCTTTTTCTAGTGAGTCCCGCCCACTTGAAATCGGTGAGAAGCACACAGACAAAACAGGAAATGTGAAAATCTATCATATGAAATAACCCAACAAGCTTGAACTTTGGCAGAAAGTTGGGTGTTCGTATAAGACCCAATTATGCTATTAAGCTAATTCAGAAAATAGGTTTTTAGGGCCTTTAAACTAAGACCAACAACACCACGATGCACCTGACACCATAATGGCTTTTTCTAAACCTAAAAGAAAGATTGAACTGGAGTAGAATCAAGAGAGGTGGACACCTGATTATTTTTTCATGGAGTTTAATTGACTGCTTCCTGTCTCATCTGCAAGGAAAACGCTCAATCTCAAGCAATGTTACTCTACTAAAACATGTGGAGGGGTATGACGCGTACAGGAAAGGCCAGTTTCATCAAACATGACAACAAAAAATATTTGGTCGCACGCTTTTCCCCTGTTCACTGCATTCATTCGTGATGCTTTGTTCATTGCAAATACAGCATCCGTTGTATTTTGCTGATGTGCGATCTTCACCATGTACTGTTGGTTCAGCCCGTTGTCTACGACTCACAGCATTAATTCCTCCAAAACAGATTAGAGCCGCTATCTCGGGTTCCGGCCTCCATCAAGACTAATGGAAGCATAACCCACAGGATCAAGAGCAGCATCTTGTCTCTGCATTGATTCAGTCCATCCAGACTCACACCAGTGGGGACATTAAGAGGTTTCAGTGGTCTCAGAATATACCAGCCTATAGCTTATAATGCACCTGCCTCTCTTTCTCTCATACTTGAATTTGTAATGACAAATGGGCACTGTATGTGTGTGTGTGTGTGTGTGTGTGTGTGTGTGTGTGTGTGTAAAGAACACATTAAAAAAACTATATATGGGTTTGCTCATGTGAAAGTGGAAGTGGCAGATTCCATCATGTCTGTGGATAACATTTGTGTGGCCACCAGTCGTCTGCCCACTTCAAAGACAATGCAATAATAAAATACTCTTAAGTAATTATAGACAGTCTTGTCTCTAATATCAGCAAACAGACGACTCACTGCAAGTCTCTGACTACTTCATGAACTTCAGGGTATTTGCTACCTGCTCATCCTCCAGACGCCAGTGTGTGTTTGCCCAGTTAACATAGGTACCAGCCCCAGTTACACAGTAAGTGGTACTACACTCCATATTACATTCTTCCATTGTGCCTCCATATTTTTTGGATTCCCTATCATCAGCTAACTGATACTCACCGACATAGTGAATGTAGCAGCAGGGTAAAGACTGGATTCAAGCTCCAGTGTTGGCAAACAAGCTCTCTGCTGAAGTGTTCATGAGCAAGAATCTGAATCCAAATTCCTAACACGTGCAGGGGAGCTGATTTCTGTTTGACCCTGTGCTCTGACCCTGTGCCGGGGGGCAAGAGAAAGAAAACTTCCCTGCAGGGATCACTTATCACATTTACACTGTGCTGTCACAAATGTCATACAAAGAGTGCAATGTATAGAAACACAACACTCATGTTAACAGCAACACACACACACACACACACACACACACACACACTCACACACTCACTCTTCCAGAGTGTTCTGTGTGTGAGCAACGAGGCCAGGTTGCTTGTGGGAGGAAATCTGATCCCAGAGGGTGGGGCTGCCCCGGCGGATCATCGCTCACTCTCTCATCTATGAGTGCCTGCCATTCTTCTCATATACACTCTCGTCCAGCTCAGTGTGGATTGTCAAGGCTGCTCTGTGGCAGCTTTTGAACACCTCAACATAGCCTGTCAGCTGTGGAAAGAGGTTTGAAAGGCTCACGGCTCTCTGGCTCCCTCAACCACTTGAGGTAGCGCCTATATTTAAAAAAGCATGCCAGCATTAAAACTTCAAATGGTAACTGATAGAAGCTGTAAAGCAGAAGTAGGCTATGACTTGTGAACTGTTTGATGACATGTGAGGAAGAAAGTCTTGGGAAAATTGAGCTGGCAGATGCAACACAATATCAAACCACTTGTCAGGAGGAATCCAAGTTGCCTTCTGTTGGGACACTTCCACGGTGGGAATCCAACAAATGAAAGCCATCTCACTGCACGGATACGGTGTCGCCACAGCACCACCAGAGAAGAAACATACCAATTTCCTTTTTCAACACAAATGACGGATGAGAAAGTAGGCTGCTGTTTTCATATTTTTCCTTCACAGGAGGAGCTTGGTGGCAAGGGGTCGTCTTCTTAATCATTTTCCTCTTCATCATTTGCTGGAGATCGCATAACTTTTACCTAGAAAGAGTCAGTCTGACATTTCAGCTCGGATGCATTGATGGTTTTGTATTTTTTGTTGTGGAGAGAAAAAGGTAAGTTGAAAGAGAAAGTTTTATCTTGGTTTATCTTGGCTTGGATTTTCCTATTAACTAGAGAAAGTAAGTCATTGTCATCTGATATAAAGTCATACAAAAACTTTTAAATTAGGAAAGTACAATAAGATTAACAGAGCTGATTGAATATTTTGTCTGCTTATTTAAATATTTTTTTTGTTAGTACCTGTTAGTATATATCCGTGTCAGGCTTCGTATGACAAGGTTATAACCCAAGTTATAAACCAGACTAAAATAATAACTCGCACTGACAATAACTCAAGTACATCTCAGAGTGTTGAGGACTTGGGTTTGCTGACCCAGATAGTTGTCCCTGTGGACACAGTGGCCTTGTTTCAACAAATTACATTAGAAGCTCTTGAGGACTGAGAATCCTCTGTTTTTGGAAATGATTAATTTTTTATAACAAACAGAAGATCTTATAGTTAGTTACAGATACAGTTTGAGTCCAGTATAAGTTGCTGTTACCTGTATAACACTGTTATTCTGCGGCTTTATAAATCTCACATAGTGCTTTGTTTTTAGAGGATTACAGAGGTTCATTATCATTATAAGCAGTTAAAGTAGTAGTAGCATTATTGTTGTCAACTGTCTCCACGTCTTGTTCATCTTGGACTCACCATTGCAGTCCTATGTGTGTGTTTTTGCCACGTGCGTCATGTTAAGTGAGTCTACTGTAATCATGATCATTGTTCCTATGTGCTCTTTTACTAACTTACACCTGGAATGAGATTTACACCAGGTCTGTCATCATTATCATTGCTTCTCAGATATGGAAAAACAATTAAGGGAGAGGTCAGTGAGTTAGGGTCAGATCTCTCTCTATATATGTGTGTGTGTGTGTGTGTGTGTGTGTGTGTGTGTGCGTATGTACGTGCGTGTGTGCATGCTTGCTGCATAAAGTGAGTGTGTGTTAAGATTCTAATTGCAGAAAACACAGAAATCATTAAACACCTCTTTGTTCTGAGGATTATTATTGGTTGTGGTATTATCTTTTTATGTTACGCAGAAGTCACATATCTTAACATTTTCCCTACACCAATGTGCTGTAACTGTTCATGGTTCATGGTTCAAGAGTACAGAGTTTTAAAATGATGGCCTTATGTGTTGAAATGACAGCTTGTATACTTCAAAGTCATCTTTAGCGAGCCATTATGAAATGGGAGAAGTTAAAGCCTCCAGAGCCAGATGATCCTATGTGTTGCTGTGAGTGTGATATCTACCAGTACGGATGTTGCTGCGACTGTGAAGATCTGGATGAAGCCTTTAACAGGTATGAAGGGCTTGAGGAAAAGGGTCAGTACTGAGAACCACTACAATATGCTGAAGTACTGTACTGGAAAGTAAAAGAAGCCTAGTTTTGCTTTACTTGAAGTAGCACTTTGCTTAAAAAATACTTAAGTTCAGTATCTCTTTTAAAGGTTGTTTTAAGTAAAAGTGTTATGTATTCTAACCAAGAAAGGATTACTAAACTGGGCAAAGCGAACAACAGTCCAGGGCTTCGGACCCTCAGGAGGCCTGAGGGCTCCATGTTGCGATTCATTTTTGGCAGATTGATTAATCGCAAACTTGTTTGGTAACACTGGACAGTACAGTAGGCCTACTTAATTAAACATCTACTTATGTGAAAGCATCATTGATTTTCGAGTGTACTGAAAAATGTCATAATTACACATTTTTGTAATTCTGACTTGATGACTGACCACTGTTCTCTGTAGGTGGCTGAAAGACAGACCACCTAAAAGTGGATGTCAGTCTCCTGTACTCGGGGCCATAATTGGCAACCTGGAGATCTCCATGATCCCTGCTCTGGTGCTGCTGCCTCTCCTGCTACGGGTTGCAGCACTGCACTGCTTTCTGGGTATCATCATCCTGACAGCTCTGCCCGGCCTGGTGCTGTGGTACTACTATGCCACGCACCGAAAGAAGAGACGCACCCTCTTCTTCCTCACTCTTTCGCTCTACTCCCTGTTCTACATGTATTACCTCTTCATCACAGAGATTTTTCCACGTGGGGACGTCACCCAGCTGCAGGTGTGTACTGTGACCACCGGGATGATTCTCACTATCGTCTCTCTTATTCACACCAAGAGAGGCCCAGGATTTGTGACCACGTCCCCACATGAGGCACACAGTCACAGTCAGGAGGCTAGCAAGGGCTCCACGCACCTTAATGGATCCATCCAATCAGCAGCCTCCTCCTCAGGGACTGCAGCAGAGTTGCAGACAACAAAAGAGGCCCTGCCAGCAAGATGGAGCCGGTGTCCTGTGTGCAAAATAATGCGGCCCCCGCGGACCGGACACTGTAGAACCTGTGGATCCTGTGTCCAGCGTCTGGACCACCACTGCATCTGGTGGGTTGGATATAACATACGTATTTACATATTTATTGTGTGGCCTGTGAATCCCTTCTCAGTCAGTTATACTTTTCTGTATTGTGCATTCACAGCAGATCATAAAAAGGCAGAACTATGATGGATTAGATAACGGCCCTGTAATTACACACCAACAATCATATCTTCAGCAAAGACTCCACTTACCTGCTGTTTTCTTCCACGGTAGAGAAACTGTAAGGTTTCTAGGAAAGGACTAGGAACCATTTGACCATTAGATTACACACTCATCAGCCACTTTAGTTGCACTTGGTGCACACTTCTAATAACAGGCCCAAACCTGATGTGCTTAATAACCTGAATTTGTCTGGGCCTGACATCTACAAGTAGGCAGAAACATTCATACTGATCAACCAACAGCAAATTTGTCAATGAAATACACATGAATCAGCCATTAAAATGTAATTTCAATAGAACATAAAAACATATTTTCACGCTTACCCATTCTTGTACAGTTGTATCTATTGTATGAAGATATGTTTGGTTTTATTTTTTGAGAATTGAGATTTTGAGAAGACTTTGCTGCTGAGATTTCTGCTGCCAACTTGAAACAATGGAGGTGAATGGAATTTAGTATGTGGCGCCCAGAGCATTGAAAACTGACATTTGACAAACTCCAAAGCAGTATGTCTTTCCAGAAACAGTGTCCCAGTTATTCAGGATAATCCACAAATCTTACTGTGAACAGTTTGGGAACTATTTTCTTCCAAAGGTAAAAAAAAACTATGTTCATATATAAACTTAAACTAGACCTGTAAAGAGGGGTCCAAGCACCCAACGCAACCAAAGACGCACCATTTCGGGGCAACCAATGGACGAGGCTGTGGAGTTTGAATCTGTACTAAGAACTATTCTCAATAAATCACTTTGCACCTCATACTCAAGTGTTGAATTGTCTCCTAGATTAGGTAATGCTCTCTAGAAAATAGGCTCACAACCTAAAAGCCAAAAACAAAATGTGTTAAAAAGTACTTATCTTGCTATTGCATCATTTTCCATACAACAGTAGGTGTAGGGGGCAGAAAAACCAGGCAGATTGTGTTGCTGCTTTAATCTGGTCTGACTGGTACATTGTTTGGTGTGTCTGTGGTATGTATGTATGTGTTGAGGTGTTCTTGTAGGATCAACAGCTGTGTTGGACAGGCAAACCATCGCAGTTTCCTGCTGACCCTCTCTGTGTTCGTGTTGACCTCTCTGTACGGGATCAGTTTGGTGCTTTGCAGCCTCTGTCCTCGACAGTATCTAATGACGGCTCTCCTCTACTGCCCCGGCGTCTACAGTCAGTCTAGGTACAACGCTCTTTTGTATTCTATTTTGGTTGGTGTTAGATAAACACTCAGATAAAGTGATCAACTGCCAGGGGGGAACATGATTTTGCCAGAGACTAGTGGGCCACAAGTAGTGTCTTACCAATGTTTTTGTCTAGCAACTAGCCATCAGAGTGAATAACCTAGTATTGTTTAAAAAATAGCCAGTTATAACAAGTTTAAAATGCTGTACTTTTAAATGCATTTCAAACATTATATTGCATTGCTGTAATTTTATATTCACTCTTTCTTTATGTTTACAGCACGGCACTTTGCTTCACCTGTGCTTGGTACAGCAGCATTGTCACAAGTGGACTGCTTTACCTGTTGGTGGCGCAAGTTCTGAATATCAGCTTCAATGTGACGGAGCGGGAGTCTCTGCTGGCTCTGAGGAACAAAACGGGCCAGAGCCGCATGTGGGGACTCGTCATCGACACAGGAGAGTATTCACATGGCTTCTGTCAGAACTGGGTTGAGTTCCTCACCATGGCAGATGCCTCGGTGTCTCCTCGCTCCAGCCTCACTGACTTGGTCTAGTTTCACTTTATACTCATAGTAACATCATGATAACAGACTGCCAATGCAGCATGTGAAGAATTCCATCTCATGTATTTCTTAGGATATATTAGCTGATGACTTCCGATGCTTATTGCATTCCAGCCTCATAGTATAATATATTAAAAACAATTTTAAGTTAGAGAAGAATGTCAAGGTGAAAATGTTGACTGCTTAAAAAACCACACATTGATAATTGTCTTAGAGTTGGAATTTTGTTGCACAATTGTCTATTCAAGGAAATAAACTACAGGCATAAGGCTGTAGGCACTACATATTTTCTCTACCTGCAGAAAGACAACATCATGTAGGCTTATGCTGTTTGAATTCAAAATATTTTTGACTGCATGTCAATTAAAAAATGATATAAATATCTTAACCTTGCAATTAATGAGGGGTGACTGTGGGGTTTAAGTAAAAGAAGAACAGCCATGCTTTCAGCTCTGGGAGGCACTAATGGTCATTACATACCTAGAAAACAAAACTGCTGGATGGATGAAAAATGCATGTTAGCAACATGCCTTTAGTTAGCATGATTGCACATTTAAATGCCAACGTGCTTATGTGCGGCATGTGACATTTAGCGTTTTACCATGCTAACATGTAATGTTTAGTATGCTAGCTTGTTAGCCTTATGCTAACATAAGCATCACACCCTCATACCTAAATCTGAAGGCTTTGATGCTGTTGCTTGTAGGCTACTATTCTCTGCATGGATGTATTATGATTCTCTGTCACCCATTATTCGTACAGTTCTTTGGCAATACTGTATTTCGTTATGGTCATGCCAATAAAGCTATATGAATATGAATTTGTCATGCAGACTCTGACTGTCCATCGCTGTCTCATAGTGCCAGTAGCGCTCCTTTTACACTGCCCAGACCTACACATTTTAAGACATGCAGGGATTGTTTCTGTAAATAGTTACAGATATTATTCATTTATATTTAGCTAAAGGCCACAATCCTTTCCGCCATTGTAATGTATAAAATGTAATGTGTATAAGTAAATCTATTCACTTATGTAGCAAAATAAACATAGCAAACTAAACAGTGTATGCACTCTCCTGTAATGTCTAGACTCCAGTGTTTCACTCCATACACTCCCCATTATTTCCCATTATCAATTCTCATAATGCACATCTTGGGTGGAGCAATCGATCAAGCTGTTTAAATCAATACATTTCCTCCAATCACTCAGTCTATCAGCTGCCAGTGGCTCTGGAGTCAGTCAGTTGGTATGAATGGTCTTTCCTCTGGTGCCACCCTCAGGCCAGTCTGTGCATGACATGGCAGGCTTTAATACTCAGTAATCATACAGTATTTTACAGTAGTTAAAAATAGGGTTATACTTATATTTTTCAGATGAACATTTCTACTTGAACATGTCTAATATATATAGGACAGGCGTCTCAGCATGTGGACTGTGACTGCTCTGGGCAGTGAGCTGAAATATTCAGTTCTATTTTCTCTGTTATGATTTACAGTGTTATTAATAGTCGAAACAGTTAAATGGGAAGTTTCAGTTGTTCACAATGTTAAATGTCAGATAAAGTCAAACCATAGATCTCTTTTTTCTGGGTGCTGAGCCAAAGATACATTACAAGGTTAATGCTGCGTTCAAATTATATCATTCTGACTGTAATTATGTACAACCAAGTGGGAGAAACTGTCAAGTCTGAGATACTGGGCATTTCTGACTACAATATGTCCCACTCGTGAAAAGAACTACAGGAGAATCTACAAACTGGTGGAAAAATAGCAGAAAAGCAACCATCACAGCCAGTTAAATTGAAATAAAATCCAATATTAACTCTAATTCAACTGTTTTAGTTCATCAAGAAGGGGCTTCATTGTTTGTCAGTATCTAGTTTCACTTGTTAACGAACTGTCACAAATGTGTAACACAAATGTTGGCTTTCTATATTATGTGATGACAGGGCCAGCAGTGGCCATGAACTCGTTTCACCCCACGAGAGCTTCCTGACACAGAACCATTGCAGTTAATCTTAGCCTTGGTAAACTTGCACAATGCTTTAATAAATCCATCTATTGTTATCTATTATCTATAAATGTGCATTCCACAGATGTCTGCAGCTGCAGTGTTTTGTATGAGCCTGTCTTTATAAATGTGCAAATATAAAATACCTATCTGGCACAACATTACTTTAAAAATTTGTTTTCTCGAGGCAAAAGGCATACCTGTTTAAACTGGCAAGGTATGTAGGTCGGAGGACTCTTTGTACTGTGGCATGTATCTGCCTGCGCCGGACTGCACTGCACACCTCATTACACTAATTCATCTCCTCATCATCACTCCTGGATTCATATTTGACTCTGTGCAGCAGAGAAAAGATCCTGCAGAAAGTCAAGAGCTCAGCCTCGTGACCAACCTACTCAAAAGTGACAATAAGATGAGAATTACAGACAAACCTAATTGAGTTGGAAATGTTTTCAACTGTACAATTTATTTCCAATAATTTGTGCCAATAATCTGAATCTGCAAAGTAAGTAGTAACTAAAGCTTTAAAATAAATGTAGTGGTACAATATTTCCCTCTGAAATGTAGTAGAGTAGAAGTATAAAGTAGCAGAAAATGGAATTACTCAAGTAAAGTACCTAAAAAAATGAGCAATTGCACTTAGTTACTTTCCACTAACTGTACAGCCTTTCAGTCATTTATAACACTATACAGATCAATAGCCTGCTGTTGTTTTTTCCCACTCTGTTGTTGTTTTGCTACAATTCATTAGCGCTGGTTCTGGACCAGGACAGCTAGCAGGGACAGGAGCCAGGCAGGAGCAGCAGAGCGGCAGTGTAGGTTTTTGACACATAGGGAAAAACATAAAATGATTTTCTTGTGGTTACATATTCATAGTTTAGCAGCTACTGCAGTGTCAAACAACATGAAAAGCAGTCTCACCTCAAGGTCCATTTAGTAGATGTTCTGGTGCTTTCGATCACATCGCATGATCTTCATTATCAGATGAAGTTTGCCGAATTAGGGACTTCTTGTCCATGTTGGCTTAACAGTAGAAGTTCAAAGTTCATTCTTGACCTTGGATACAGCAGTTGATGATCATAGTACCCTATAACCCCACCAGAGCACTGCTCTCCCAGAATGCAGGGTTCCTT